>JAOBRB020700982.1:0-16974 GCA_027575285.2 Zoanthus pulchellus | reverse complement strand
AAGATTTTTTGTTAGTTTCCATATATGGTCATTCGGTATATGAGCTAATAACCGAGATTGAGTGAACCAATCAGAACGCTAGAAACGCAATATTAGAGGTTGAAAATTTAATAATATATTTTATCAAGTTGTTATTCTTGTGCAACCCAAAGAAGGTGGTGGTTACAATGTCCTTGGAAAGGGCACAGTTAACAGTTCAAGAAATACTGAAGATTTGAGTAGTGTACCAATTCTAGTGGCAGCAGCAGTTGAATCACCAGCTGCAGGAGTGCTGAGTGTAGGGCAGATAATAATGTGGCCAAGAATCCATATTGCCATTCCAACAACAGTAAATAAGCATGTAATTGAGAATAGTAAGTGTGACAAAAAACTGCCATCCCCAATTTCTGATATTTCCCCAACAGTAAACTCAGAAGTTTGAGTGAACCATGTTTTGCAGACAATTCAATTGAGTGTAATACTTATGCAATTAAATGATACAGAAAAAGAGGGTGATGGTGACAGAAGTGTAATAAATTGAAAGTTGTTAATACTATACTTTCGATCTAGAGCTCGTGGCATGAAGTATCCTTTTGAAGCAATGACATTGGTAACATGTGTTAAAGCTCTATATAGTGAGAGGATGGCACATCGCATTATTTATGGCCAGCTTGTAAACATCAAATGAGGCAAAGGAAACAACTGTACAAATAACTTAAAAATGGAAATGCTAAACAAGCATTACAAAGTTATACTCCGAGGATTGTGCGGAAACAAAAAAAACCAATGCTGTGGAAAGGAGCAGTGCTGCAGCTTATGGGTTGAATCAAATTCTGAGAAGCTATGACTGTGCAACCAATGTGCCACCTGACTCCACATCACACACACACAAAAGCACACATGACAATATCAGAGAAATGGTGGTATTATTAAATAGTATCAACCCCTTTAAACACCAACCCGGTAGAAGTCACAGATCATTTCCAACCACCACAAGGAGTCCATTAGACCAACTTGATGTGACACAGTTATACAACTGGCTATCCAGTCACAAGAGAAGATTTTTTTAGAGATCACTATGCCAACTGTGATGATGGAGAAGAGGAAAGTGACAGTGAAGAAGATAGTGATAAAGATCTGAAATTTGACATGGTTGACACATGACCTATTATATTTGATCAGATGGTTTTTATTGTGCATACACGACTCTTCCCGTCTTGAAACCTAGAAACTTTCTAGTTCCCAACGCTGTGCCCTAAGAAGACAGCCCAGTGCACCAAACAAGTGAAATCCAGGGTGCCCCAGGTGTTGCCCACCATAAGATTTATATGAAAATTTAAGATTTCTTAGTCACTCAAGAGCAAACGTAAGGTGCCATTGGCCAACGGTCTCTGCTGGAGCACAGCCTTGGACCTTTATCTCTTCAGAAAAGTCTCACTGTGTAGTTAAAAGCATATTATGTTAAATATTTTCATGGTTTGCTCGAGCGAGGCTGGGAAAAGAAACAGTTGATGTTTTGTTCAGGTATCAGGTATTTCCGGTGCCATGTTATACTTGTTCTTGTAACGTAGAAAAAAGTATTCTACGACTTGAAGTTGTAACTTGCCGCTTTTAATGTTCAAGTCTTAAAGTAATAAAGCTCCTATCTGTGTATTACAATGTAAATCACCATGACGTCTAGTAATTATTAGTACCATAATTGTTATAGACAGCTTAAGGGGGCATTACGGTTAAACGGCACTTTTTGAATGCTTAAAGCATTACTTTTGATGATATCGCCGTCCATACTTCGAAATTTTGAAAAAGCCTCAATTAATTCACAAACTAAATGCAAAGGAAACATCTTGAATTTTTTAAGAATTTTGGAATCGTAATAAAGTGTTAAATTTAAGGGGGGGGGAAGATTGGTAATTTTGAAGAGAGATTTACTTTTGGAATTTAAAGAAAAACTAATAATTTATAGAAAATCGCCAAAGCGTCCCCAAACCAAAGTTGCACTTGCGCCTGGTCTGGAGGGACGGTTTGGCGCTTGTCCTTAAAAATCTCCCTCTTCAAGTCTCCTTCTTAACTCTTTCACTATCCACCAAAATTATACAAATTCGTCAAATAAGTGTTTTGAACAAGGTATCATTTTGGACCGGAAGCCTTTAAAAAAGTGTCAAGGTTGGCGATAAACAGTTTACATTTGCAATATAATTACTTTCCAAAAAATATAATTTAATGATGTTAGTTTCAAAAATTACATAATTCTGTACGAAAATGTAGCGAACCAGGGCCATAAAATAAGGCTTCTTGTCTTAAACAGGGTGGCGAAATAAACACTTTGTATCTTGTACCCCCCACCCAGAGAGGCTATCGGGTAAAACGATGATGTTCTTTTCATATGTGCGAAATCATTGTCGCCTTTTATATAACTACCCGGTAAACATATTCGGCTATACCCCTACCTGGAGACAGTAACGAGATATCTTGAGATGTTAACCTTTCTATTATATTATGGCATTCGTGAGATTTTAAGGTAAGGTCAGCTGAAAGGCTGGGCAGTTACGTTTATTTGAGGTTGGACGCTTAATCGAATAAATACAGTGAGAAATTGCCGTTCTCGTTGCCATCGCCGTGAAGTCCGTAGCATTTGCGTCATGCAATTGTAGTGTTACACCGAAAGTTGAACGGCACTCTTCTGCCAAGTCAATAAATTTCACGTTGTTTCTAACCTAGAGGAACATCTCTGGAGGATATCTGGTAAGACTACAGACTCTTTATAATTTTACATTCAAATCGAGTAGACTCAGCAGATGCCGAGATTGGTTTTCGTGAAAATACAGTGAGAATTTCCGACTTCCGGGCGTCTAGTATTTTGAAAGCCGTGCCCGTGAGTGAAGAAAATGCTTTGTCCAAGCACGAAAAATTCATGTACTAAAATACTAAAATTTTCCTTTGAGAATCACTTGGGATTTATTTATTTCTCTCTTTTTTTACGGTTTAGAATTTACATTGTTTACAAAGTGTTGGGAATCACTTGAGTTTTCTAATTAAATGAGGTATTTTGGGTAAATTGGACGTGAATTTCCGACTGCCGGGCGTCTAGTATTTCGAAAACCGTACCCGTGATTCAAGATTCTAAATAATATTTTTAATGCAAGGGCGAAGAATTCGTCCACAACAATACGAAACGTATATTTAGAATCACTAGGCATTTCTGAACAAACACTAAATACTCTGGTTAGGTTTCGTTGCTAATTTCTGTGGACATTCATCGGGAGTTGACTAAGTGTCAGAACTTGAAGATTTCATTCTATGCCCAAGCTCAACAGTCGCTTTTACTTTTTACCCAAGGCAATATTTATAATCGCTTGAGATTTCAAAGCAAATATCTGATGTTCTTCGATGAATTAAACGAGCTATTTGGAGAAAATTGGTCAAAATTTCTGACTGCCGGCTATCTAGTTTTTTGAAAACACTTCCCGGCTGCCAGGTATCTAGACACGTCCAAACTTTTAAAAGGTCTGATAAACTTATGACTTTCCGTATCCAGTAGGCAAAACGGCTAAAACATCTTTCTTTTCTATAGCGACTGCTTTCAAAATTTCATATTGTCGTTCTTTTAAAACAAATGTCGCTGATTTGCCTAATTTCCTTAAAGAATACTTAATTGCTTCGTGGAATCTATTGACTTCTTTGAGTTTGTGAGCAGCCATGACTGACAAGCATGCGCTCTGAAACCGGAACCCAGAATTTGGGTTCCGGTTAAATGGATTATCCCAGACATCTTGATTCGTGGCGCTGACCACAAGGATCGTGGCTCTGGGAACGAGATTGAACTGAGCTTGCCCGCGCTCGCCCCAGGAAGATCGCATGAAATATTTTAAGGATTGAATGAATATTTCGGGATTGGATTGAATGAATATTTTGACTCAAAAGATTGACTTAATATTTTAAAGATAAAATAAAATATTCTGTAAGTATTGGATTGAATATATATTTCAATGAATTTAATTTTGCTAAAAATGGCGTACCATAAATAAAAGTTTAAATTGTGACAAGGAAAGCCTCCATCAATTCGAACCAGTTTAAATTGACATTGTTTTTGTGAATCGTGTTACACAGGTCTACGGCTACAGTTATACAGTGTTCTTGCTATTGGAGGAACGAATTTTTTAAAGGTCTTAAGATGGAGTACGATGGTACCATGATCCATAAAATGATCGAGTACAGTTGGAGCCATGTTGAGATGTGTTAAATAGTAGTCATTTACTTGCTCTACGAACGCAACTCAATCAACACCTTTAGTTCTCTAAAGCAATACTCAATGGATTTCAGAGAAGCTGAAGTCTTTGCCGATTACTATATTATTGTAGCGCGACAAGCATTAAGCAAAGTAACATTTTAATCTATCCCACCCGTCCTTTTCAGACAGATAGCAGATCGACACTGTTCTATTCTACCAACCGATGGCTTTGATCCTACTCCTGATCTAACTCTCCCATGTCAAGGGTTAACTATATCCACTCAATGGTAGGACTGAGATTGGGTAGAGGGTGTTAGGGTTGTCTTGTAAGGCATAGCAATGGTTTGAGCAGTAGATTGGAACTATTTAGTTATGCATGTTGAGTGAAACAGGAGTTGAAACAAAGTTTATCTGGTAAAGAAGTAATGTTGGTCAGCCAGTGTTGAACGAAAGGAAAGCGCCACGAAAGGTTAGCGTAGCGGAGCACAAAAACTCATTAAAATGCAAAAGTGTCAACTCTGATAAGATTGCGAGAATTAGAACATGCAGCTGATAACCTATGAGGAGCATCTTTTCTTGTTGTTACAATAGTTTGTATTTTGCTACCCATGGTTTATCATGGTTCAAATTAAAAATCAGATTGATGATTAAAAGAGATTGGAATGTAGCGGTCGGAATGGGGTATTAATAGCTACTGGGACACTTATTTTTTGTGAGGTGAAGTTCCTTCTACATGGTTCAGCATGTGGTAGAATCCGATGCAAAAAATAGCACAACTGAAGAGAATCGGAGTTATGTTTGGCTAAATCAACACCCTTGTTCGATTTCAAAAAACCAAGGAATGATGTAACACGCATATCTTGAATTTCTCCTTTAAATACATCAAAATGATATTTTGGAAAAATCAAATGGGCTTATCCCTCTTAAGAGTTGGTATCGAGAAGAAAGAGATAAAAAACAGCGAGATTACTCCGGGTAAAATTTGCATGTAGCCGCCATATTGTACTTTTTCGGGTACTAGGTGTAATAAAGAAGAGCATAGAAAAAAAATGATTTAAGTAAGTTTTAGCTGGCCAAAGCCTATTTATTTAACACTTTAGGAGTCTTAACATGACAGAGACGTAAACACATATAGACTCCGAAGGCCTACGGTTTATTATCGCGAAAGTCTAAACCATTTCAAACCTCAGATTTGGGGCAAGAGGATTTGCACAAATTAGAAGCAAAAGGTCAGGTGGAAAATACAAAGAGAGCCACTTCGTGGCGGATCAAAAAATTCGAGAAATGGTGCGACAAACGAAAGCTGAAAGTTGACTTCAATTGTATAACACCTGTGGAGCTAAATGAATTACTTCGCAAATTCTACGCTAAGTTAAATCGGAAAAAGGCCAACCACAAACACCAAGTACTCTAACTGGTAATCGAGCTGCGATCCATCGACAATTGACTTCAGCTCCGATGCAAGACAGCGTTTTTTTTTCAGCGAACAAAATGTTTGAAGCCAAGTGCAAGATGTATACAAAAAAGATGAATCCTAAACCCACGCACAAATCTTTGATGGGAGCTGGAGATATGTTGAAGCTTCGTGGTTACTTTTCTCAAGGTCTTGACTCAAATAATTGTTGGGCAGATCCCGAGAGACTTATACAGTTTGTGTGGTTTTCACTTTGTTTTCATTTTGGTCGCCGCGGAAGAGAAGGCTGGTGAGAGGAGGCTCTGGGGCCCGATATGTGACAGAAATACAAACAGAACAAACAAAGAACTATCAAGGAGGGTCAAAGCAAAAGGACCGAGCCTATTCTGATGTACGTATGTACTTCGACACCGCTTGATCCGGTGGGTTCATTCCAACTCTACATTAGTCGTCTTCATCCAAGCTGCCACGCTTTCCTTCAGACCCTTAACAACCATTTCAAGAAAGTTGAATCAAGATGGTTTCGAAATAAACGCCTTGGCAAAAACACTATTGCTATGATCATGGAAAAGCTGAGTTGTCAGAGACATACACGAATCACTGCATTCGGGCCTCAACGATAACAACTTTATATCAACGGAGTCGACGCTAAATAGATTTGAGCGATAACTAAGCACGAAGATGAGAGGAGCTTTAGCCGCTTTATTTCTCAAACTACCAGTCAACAAAAACGGCAATGCTCCATGCTTTAGCAGGAAGCATTTTATTGTGACATTGTGTTTTATCCGCATTCGAACTTTTTTATTTCTAGAATACAAAGACTCCAGTTTGCTATGGCTAGCTTTGTAGTAAACAAATATGTTAACAAAATATTTACCATTATGGACTTAGGCTGGTTGCCTATAAAAGATCACAGGGACTTCTCGCTACTAAAAGCTATTCCTAAGGCTCTCTATAATGATAACTAGCCCTCCTACTTGCAACTAGAAATCAGTAAACCTGTCACGAACCTCCGATCTAACATAGCGCTAAAATTAGTTACTTCACTTACTCATCGAACATAAATATAAACATAAATATACAATGTGCCCTCCCGGTCACCACCATAATGGCTTTATGGCAGCTCCTGAACTTGGGCACAGAATGTACGGTTACACATTGTAGGATTGCATTGTGAAGTCACCAGAGTGCTCAAACTGCGAGCAGTGAGCAATGCATATATATATAAATATATATAGTTTATAATACAGAAAAAATAGCTGGATTTCCCACCACGATGTTATAGCCAAAGAGGATCCTATGGATACAAATTGCTTGTCGTGTCAGGAACTTGAATTGGTTAAATAACTGAAGGACGGACGACTTGCAACTCCTTGACTCCCTTTATTTCACAAATATTTCGGTCTACTCGACCTTCATCAGTGTGATAAAAACTTTAAATGTTAAAATGTTAAAATTACAGCGTTCTGGCAATGGCAATCATATCATTCTGGCAATGGACCAGACTGTAATTACTATAAATTATATATATATAGTTACTTATTTATTAAAAGTAACAATTAGTTAGATATTACAATTATAATTAAATAATCTAGAATGGCATTTGTACTTAATTTTAATTTTTAAAACTATTTATCTTAAGGATGCAAAAATTAGTAGGATATTATAATTATTATTCAAATGATCTAGAATAGTATTTGCAATTATCTTTAAATCTTAAACTTGATTATTTTGAGAATGTAATAATTAGTAGATATTATAACTTGTTACAGGTGAAGAGCCCCTAATTGTGGGATAAACTGTAATAAACCTTTATTATTGGTATTATTATTATTAGTATTGTTAAATATAATTTTTACTGTTATTTTATACTTTTACTGAAACTTAATAGGTTATTTGAGTACTTTTCATCAATGAAGTTTCACTTTTACTACTTTTATCATTATTATTATTTACTACTTTTATTATTATTATTTAAATGATTATATTATTATTATCATTACGACCATGCGATAATATTTTTATCTCTGTATCTTATGAATGTAGTTGAGCTGCAAACTATCACTTTGTATTATGTAAAGATGTAGTTCTTAATTTATTATTATTATTATTATTATTATTATTATTATCATATGTTTGATTATTATTATTATTATTTATATTATTATTATTGATATCAAATTTCATATCATGAGAAGAAACCTCAAATCAACAAGCTTATAGGGAAGAAGAATTGTTGTGACTGGATTTATCGTTGTAGATGATATTCGGAAGAAGAACACTAAGTGATGCAATAAAAATGACCAGGCAGGTAGAAAATGCCCGAAGAGCCTCAAATGAAATTAACTCCAGACCCCCTTTTAAGCTTCAAGCTCAAGCTCAGTGCTAAACAGTGTCAGCAAATAGCTCAGATATTCGTGAATTGAAAGATTTGATCACTAAGATGAGTAAGCGATTTGACGGATTAGAAAAGCACCTTAGCAATAGTTCTGTTAGCAGATCCCCAGCAAGGGTAAAGGATGCCAGGTGTTTTTCTTCTAACCAAAAGGGTCATTTTGCACGCAACTGACCTCAGCGGGCGGAAAACGGGTTCCAGGGGTTGACAAGAAGCAGCCGGCCGGATTAGAAAGTAAGAAAGCCTCAATAAAGTTTTAAAGGGTGGTTCATGTGAAAGAACACACCTTGTATACAATTAGTGGAAATGGTGTTTATGTTACTGCCATTATTAATCACAAACAGACCTCTGTAATGTTGATACTGGGGCTACTATTAGTATTATTGAAGAGAATACGTGCAGAAAGAGCGGAGCGTATTCTCCTGAAAACCTAAGGCAGTTAGATGCTACTCTTACTATGGCAAACGGAGAAAGTTTACCTGTACAAGGCCATGTGACCCAACAACTGAAATTGTGACAACTACGAGACTTGAAAATGGGTACGAGATAAACTATGGTACGCCAGGCGTGATTGAAGACCAGAGAAAAATGGACCAAGTTCAAATGTTTGCTTAGCTCGCTCTATATCTGTTCCAAGAGAGGGTATTGCAACCGTGCGTCCTGCTAATGTCTCAGATAAGTTTGAAACTCTGAAACAATGAAAAGTCCTTAGATACTTTTGTCCACCAAAAACTGACTTCGGGTCCTTAATTAAATTCATTCAGCGTTGTTCAGGGCAAAAGAAACGCAAACCATGAAACTGATGAAAATAAAATACCCATCGTCAACGTGAGTGAACCGATCCAGAATGAGTTAACTGTTGACCAGAAAGCCCAGTTTACATCCCTCCTGAGAGAGTTTCGTGATTCGTTAGCAAAAAACAACAACGAACTTGGTATGACGGACTTGATGGAACATAAAATTAACACTGGCAATGCACCTCCTATTAAACAGGCCCCCTGGACGATCATTACGACCACAAAAGTGACATGTGGTAGATGAAAAACTGTCAGAATTATTTAAAACTGGGATAATAGAAGAGTCTGTTAGCCCTTGAAGTAGACCAGTTGTATTGGCCACGAAAAAGGGCACTCATATCGACTATGCATTGATTACCGAAAACTCAGTTGTTAAAGTCATTGTTAAAGATGCTTAGCCGCTACTATAGTGCCACCATAGTGCCACCAGTGATCTCAATTTAACTAAACCTAAAGAACTAGTCGTCAGAGGTAGATCTAACGCACCTATTCCAACTCTTCTAACAGACACTGAACTGGTAGATAACACTAAACTACTAGGAGTAACTTTTCATCACAGTCGCAATAACTGGGATTCTCATTTCGATACTTTTTTAAGCAAGGCAGGTAAAAGAATGTATATACTAAGAATTAGTAAAAAGTATGGATACAGTCGGGAGAACCTTCATGATCTTTTTAACACCTTAATAATGTCACTTTTTAAATATGCTCTTCCTGCACGGGGCTGTGCTAGTTATTCTACGTATTTAGTCAATATAGACAAATAACAAAATAGGGCATTAAATTTGGATTTCTGAATTCTATCTCATAAACCGTGACCAGCGGACTTACATGAAGAATGAACAAAGCCTATCGGTGTGACGCCAAAATCATTGAACTATAAGACTTATCGGGGAGTAGACGTGTATTACTTTAAGAAGAAAAATTCAGCAAGTTTTCGGTTTTTTCTTTTCGTTTTGATTTCTTAGGTGAGTATCTGTTTGTAGTACCATGAGGACAAGGTGAAGTGAGCTCTGTACAAGTCATCAAACTTTTTACCTAGAATGACCTTGCAAAGGCATTCATCGGCCACACGAACGGCGGCCATTTTGTAAAGTCTTAGTCTGTTTTTTGACTTTTGTGTCCTCCTTCCGACAGGTAATGTCAGAAGCTGAAGGTGGCTGCAGTAAGAGCCAACCGGGAAATTCAAGACAAAATGTTGGTCCCTGTCGTGCTAAGTCGAGAAAAGATCCGCCAGAGAACGATCAAACTCTCGTAAATCGAGCCATTTTGGAGAGCTTAAAGCAAATACAAGAAAGTATCTGCAACAGAAATGAAAATCTACCGTATTATGAGGATAATGACAATCAAGCAACATATCAGCCTTGGTCGAGTCCGACTCTGACTCCCACGTGGATATTGAAAGCGAATTGAATGAGCTTACAAATATTGGGAACACAGTTAGGTCTGTGAACGACGAAGAATCATCAGACCTTTTATTTGAATATGACTATCAACTAGACATAGGAACTGACAAGAAAGGTCCAAAATTGACGAAAAAGTGGCCTCTGTTGTGAACAAGCTTTGTTTAAAGAGAATAAGTCAAGAACAAAGCAAATCTCTCATCAAAAAGCACACCACTCCTGAAAATGTACACATAATGCTCCCAAAATGTGAACAAAGTATTTGGAATCAAATACCTGGCCATACACGGATGAATGATGTGAAGTTACAAGGAACTCAGAGTTTGCTATTGTTGTCCATAAATTGCCAGCTAAAAGTCTCAGAGGCTCTCCTCAAGTTAAAAGCAGATAAAGAGACTTTGACTTCATGTCTTGATGGATTGACCTTAGCTGTGACAGCTAATTATGAGTTGAATCAAGGACGCCGAGAATCTATGAAGCCTAAATTCAAACCTGAGTTCGCAAAAGGTTTGTGCACATCAACAGTTCCTGCAAATAAATTTCTGTTTGGTGGTGATACCGCTAAGAGAGTGAAAGAAATATCTGCCACCATGCATGTTCTGGTTATAGGGCGGTTCGAATCTGAACTTAAAAGCAAATTTATGCTCGAATTGCGGTACACAAGTCAGTCCTACTGATTTCTCTTCGTTAAACTGCCTCAGATATGTCTATTAATTTTACGACATTTAACAGTCGAAAGAGGCTGAACGTCAATCCAAGTTTCAGCCAAAGGCGAACAGTTGTAAGTTTATGTGTAGCTTGGAGTCAACCAAGGCTCCACCGAAAGATGTTGCTATAAATATTGGGCTAAAAAGGTTTGACAGTGATGTCTTCACGACCATCTGCGGGTCATCTCTTCCTGTCAGACTAACTGTCAACGCAGGTGCTGCCGAGATTACGAAAAAGGCAACATTGAAGCATGCCAACTACAACGAGACTTTTAACAGCAGCCTAGAGTACGTTTTGCTGTACCAAAAAGATAGCATAGTTGAGAACATTCGCGGAACGTCCGGTAAAAATTACAACCGCATCACGCTTTTCCTTGCCTCCAAAACTAATTACCGATTGGCCGAAATGGAGGTACTAAAGGAAATGTCCAGGTCTCTGTTAACAGACTTCGACAGCGAGGCAGAAATCACTGGAGATACGTGCGACTCGGAGCTCGAGAGGAGTGTCTTCCCTTCTGAAAAGGATGTCAAGGAAGTGATTGTTGATGAACCTGGTATATCCGGTATGTCAGGGTCAAGACGAAATGCAAGTAGAGGTGTCGTAGATCCTGTGGTTTCTGTAGAATGCCCAACTTGCATAATTGAATACCCACTGGCTGACGTTGCTGACCATGCAGATCAGTGTATCAACCCAAATAATCCAAGCGAATCCTATCACCATTGTGATTTCAACAGGTTATGGGCCCAGCTCAAGATACAGGCGATTGTTATTCGATGGGGACAAAAGAAAATATGATAGTGGGAGATCAAATTCCTCGGCTACATGAAGTTACAAAAACTGAAGACAACGATCACATCCATTGACGGTGAGAAAATTTCAGCAGACAAGAATGAAGAAGCCTTTGCTAAATTAATGCAATTTCTAGAAGATAAAAGCCTTTCCCTTGTTATGAGGGATGCGCAAGATGATGGAAGGAAAGCTTTAAAGATTTTGAAAACATATTATTATGCTAGTTCGGGTAAACTAGAGTGATTTCATTGTATACAGAATTGAAGTCGCCCGAGAAGTCGGCAAACGAGACAGTGACCCACTATGTTATACAAGCAGAAACGGCAGCAGTAGCCCTTAGAAATGCCGGTGAAACCGTGACGGACAGTCTCTTAATAGCAATGGTGTTAAAAGGCCTACCGGATGATTACAAACCGTTTGTTGCATTAATCACCCAGATCAAGAAAAAACAGTTATTTTGTGAATTCGAAATTGCCTTGCAAAATTTTGAAGAAATGATGGGAGGTGAGTCGATAATTAAAACAGAACAGAAACAGGATACATGTTTTCATTGTGGTCAGAGAGGACACATTGCTCGTTTCTGCAACAACAAAAGCAAAGCCAAACAGGGACAATGGTGTAACACGAGTCGTAATTCCTCGCACAATGACAATAATTGTCGATGCAAAGGGAAAGTGACGATCCAACAATGTGGCACTAAAGAAAGGTGATGCTCAGATTACCCATATGGATGTCACTGGCAACACTAAAAAAAGCATTATACATTCAAAGGTACCCTCAGAATATACTCTCAATGCAAGCTGCAGCTGAAAGAGGCGGTACAGTGACTTTCAGTTCAAACTCTACAGAACTAATTTACAAGGATGGCACGAAAATTAACATCGACAAGCGTGCTAAACTGTACAATCTTAGTGCTATTGACAGTAGTGACTCTAGCTGTTTATTATCCTTGTGATTCAAAGGGGTGGCACGAAATTCTGGGACACTGTAATTATTTAATTACTGTAGTTACGAGGACATCACGAAACTAAAAAATGTAGTAGAAGGTATGAAGGTAAGCGGTAGTTTTAGTAAACCCAGGGGTTGTAATATTTGTATTGACGGGAAAATGACTAGAAATGAATAGAAATCTTGCGTGCTATTGCACCATTATAATTAGTTCATACTGATCTTGCTGGGCCATTTAACCCAGCCTTTAGCGAAGATTTCAGAAATTCCATAGCTTTCACAAATGGTTTTACATGAGCAACTTTGTGTTTTTTCTTAGAATAAAGCGCAATGCTGTAGTTGCAAGAGATGTTTTTGGCAGATTCTGTACCCTATGGGAAAGTCAAATGTATAAGGTCAGATAATGGGGACGGGGGGGGGATTTACTTCTCAGAAATTTGGGTCTCTGCTTAGGAAGACTAACATAAAGCACGAAACATCTACACTCCATTCTCCCAACAAAAACGGTACAGCGGAAATGCATTGGAGAACCCTTTTGGAAAAGGGAAGGTGTTTGCTCCTACAAGCAAATCTAGGAAAGCGGATTTGACCTTATGCAGTAATGGAAGCTGCGTACATTCACAATACGTGCTTTAAAAATCGCTTAAATCAAACGCCTTATTTCGCTCTTACTGGCAAAAAATCCAATTTATCAAACACGAGGGTTTTTGAATCGGAATGCTTTGCATATGAACAGAAAAAGAAGAAGCTAGATTCCAGGTGTGTTAAGGGAATTCTTATCGGATATGATAAAGGGAGACTTGCATATTTGTGTATGTTCCAGAGATACAAAGTTATGAAGAATAGAATAGTCAGATTCCCAAAGAAAGGGGTAGAGCAACAAACTCAAACACAAATTGTGTCAGATGATGACGTTTTAACATCTAGACACGATTCTAACCCTGGTTTAGGTAATGAGTCTGATGTTGACAGGTCTCAGGAGGATCCAGCCTAGTTTACTGAAGGCCCTGGGGTTGTTTGTTAACCTCATTCCCTTTCCGAGCCCCCTAAAGAGACCGTCAGGCATTCTGGGAGGGAGAGAAACTCCCTGGCAAACCTGAGAGATTATATAACTGACATGGAGGCTGTTAATCAGTTTGGAACAAGCGTTGATTGTTGCTATAAATTTTCTAGTTTTTCTAGGAAGCTATAGAGTCTCCATTCAGGGGGAGGGTCGTTGGGTGTACACTGTCAAAGAAGACTCCACTGGTTGTAAATATTCAAGACAAGGTATGTTGCTAAGGGTTTTAGTCAGATAAAAGGTATTAAATATCAGGAAACTTTTGGTCCTACTGCTAACCTCACATCACTGCGTATACGCATGCAAATAGCTAATAATAATAATAATAATAATAATAATAATAATAATAATAATGTTAATAATAATAGTAATAAGCATTTATATGGCGCACGTTCAACTGAAGAATTTTCAAATGCGCCTTACAATTTAAATATTTTATAATATATGTATACTATATGCTTGTATAACAAAGGGAAAAAAAATAAAAATAAACAAATAATACAAAATTATCATTGACAGTTAAAAAAATGAACATGTAAACAAAATAATAATAATAATACACATGCATAAATTTGGAAATTTTCATGATAAAACTATAGAGATATAAAAGCTTGGTTGAACAAATAAGTTTTAAGATTCTAATTGAAAATATTTATATTTGTTATGTTTCTTAAGTGAAGAGGAAGACTGTTCCAAATATTTGGTGCAGAAGTTGAAAATGCTCTGTCACCAAGAGTAGTATAAGTTGTAATAGAAGGAGGCATGAGTAACAATTCATTGCGAGAACGGAGATATTGTAGCTAGAGCGAGGTTTTCCTGTAACTAAATTTATAATGTACTGCGGTGCTAGATTATGTTCGCCCGCGCACATCAACTATATTGTTATAATAGAGGAGGGAGGCTCACGAAAGTGCACGGCTAAAACGCACTGCTGCTCAACACCAGTCACAAACAACAACAAAAACCAAAGAAAAAAATTCTGAACCCAGAACAAGCATACGTCAAAACTTTACAGAAAAAAATGAAAGTCATAAAGCTTTTGAAAGTCGATGTAGAAACGAAATTGACGACACACAAAGTGAAGACTCAGACACTTGTTACCCGACCGACGAACTACCAAAAAGTACCTCGTCTTGTGATGAGAAAGTTCAAGATGATATACCTGAAACCAGCGATATTGGCACAAACGATATCAATGAGCAAAATAATGATGAGGAACAAACTTCGCCAAAAAATTGGTCTCTAAAAGAAGCCCAAGATGATGACAGTACAGAGGAAGTTATTCGCGGCTTCTATGATTACCTTAATCTTCATCCCGGAGGAGCCATGTACAACAGCTTGCAGGCAACCACCTTTGTCAACAGAATTGATCTTATCCTTTGCACGTGAAATGAGGAGAGTGCCCACTGACTGTTGTATGATTGTAATAAGATCTGGAATACCTTTGCGCTAGGAGAAAACAGAAATAAAAAAACTTAACATTTACACAATCTGTTGCTATCTTAGAGACCTGGAAAAATTTTGTCAGTACCTTAAATCGGCAAAAAATATAGATATGGATCAGAAGGCACGGAGGACTTGAAGGTATTGAAAGATGACCTACCGTCCTGGCGCACAGCTCTTGCGAAGAAATAGGGCTAAAGTAAAAAATTGAAAAAGAAATAAAAGATTTGAAGGAATAGCTGACAGTAGAGCATGTTCAAATAATGCTGTCTCCAAGAGCTGCGAAAGAAGCAAAAAAGCTAATTGTGACCAATGATGACTCAATGGAATTTATCACAATGAAGAGCTTTACTTTGGCTCGAGATTATTTGATAACGAAATAATCACAGAAAATGCACAGAGAAGTGGAATGTCTGCAAACTTTAAAATGGCAGATTTTAAAGCATCAAAAGTGCATACCGATGATGGTTTATACCCGGTACCCTGTCACAAGTTGATTAGTTTATTTATCAATAACATTCGACCTATTGCTTTAAGCACATCAGAAGAGACTGAATAGTCCCTTTGCAGCTAGAGTTACCACATAGCAACACCAAACTGGAATGCAAGCTTTCCATTTGATACAGGTCAATGAAAGCCATATATAACTCGGGCGATGAGTGGAAGACATTTTAAAATTATCATAAACATATAAACTGATCTGTAAAAAATATTTCCATCACAAATTTTCGGCAGCTGCTGTCTATCTCAATGAGAGTCAAGCACGAGTTACTTTACATAAAAGTTTTTTTCAGTAGGGGGGGGTTTGAAGTTCCTTATCTGGTAAACTTGTAAACATAAGCCTAAAGTTTGGTTTCCTCCAGTTTCTGGAAGGGAAAAGTTTTCCACCATCCAAATTTAGATGGCTTGTGTTTGTGATCGCGCCCAGCGTTTCGACACAATATGGCGGCTTCACAAGGTAAGTGCTGAGAATAAACGCTGAAAACTTAATAATTCTTACTTTATATAATGTAAACCTATTATATTCACATGCATATAATTTCTAAAATTGAGTATGGAAATATAAACAAAGTTGATCGCTAAACAAGCGATCAAAACGAGTGTTTTGAATTGATTTCTTCTTTCGCTCGTGTTATTAATATAACCTTACTATGCTTATGATTTACTGTTAAAATTCCTTTCAATAGCTAATTTCTATTTTTTATATTCCTTCATTAGCTAGACAAAAAACCCAAGGTATTTCCCGCCTTCCTGCGTTAAGTTTTGAAGATGTGGTACAGTATGCAGAAAAACAATCAGGCTGCAAGAGTACTGTGAAATCCTGCAAATTTATGGCCGAACCTGCCTATTTACACGACATTAAAGGTAAATAATAAAGCAATTCATTATATTAAATGAATTATTCTTATTTTTAATACTTCTTTCTATTCATTACAGTGATCTATAACGCTCGATGAAGAAAAGCGAGCCCCCTCATACAAAAGAGTTCTCAACGGACCTCACAAATTCGTCTCAACTTGCTGGACAATGTTTTTGTGTAACAGACGTAGGAGGATTTGTCACCATGTAATTGAAGTTATGTATTACATATCCCTCTTAAAAAAGTTAGGCCATAAGTCCCTCCCACACGAGTTAACTTATACCATGGTGAAGCAAAGGTGGAGTGTCCCCGGAGGTAAAAAGATCGAGCCAAAGCAAATTTAGTGGTATTGTCGTCTCAAATTAGCGGTTTTGATTGGCTGACACTCGCGATCCTATATCAGCTGTTGTTCTCTTAGCCAATAGCAGCAAGCCGCTTTACTGGAAGATT
>JAOBRB020700873.1:0-16981 GCA_027575285.2 Zoanthus pulchellus | reverse complement strand
AATGTTCATAGACTTGTTTGTCAATTGAAAAAACGAAGTGCTTTTTCTCTGTCAGAACAAAAGACAAATGTTTAAATTAGCAAAAACTATGAGAGACATTAATTGCTATTCTTCAGGTTCTTTGAAATGATTTTTTTGGAATGAAGTTTTAAACAAAAAACATTTTTTCTCACTGTAGTAACAGCATGAGCCATGCTTCTAGACGCTGTTGATTAGAATGATTTGAATTTCTCCTGACAAGGATGATAAAAAATTATTTAGAAAGTCATGCGAATATTAATTTTTATTCTTTAAACCTCGTGCTTTAGTGTCACGCAGTAGTTTGTAATCTCAATTATCTATTATAGCTCATTTACAGATAAAACGTTGGCGTCAAGTGCATAGACTTTGAACGTGGTTGAATTAATATCACTCTTGCCAAAAGATGATATCATTCCAAAGAAAAGCGGGCAACTTTTGACAATTAAAATAGAAAATTAGATTTGAAATATTTGCTGACATCGGTAAAATATTGCAGTTTTGCGAAATAAGCTGTTTTTCGTAAGAATGAATCACTTAACTGCAAATAGAAGGAGTGTTTTAATTAAAAAGATTTTAAAAGAGAATAAACGGAAAAAATTAGCATAGTTCAGGTCATATACATAACAGATAAATTAAAAAAGCGTCTAGGCTCGTGTAATGGAAATTGACCAAGTGGAAAACACAAATGAGCAGATAGACCGATTTGTCCTGCCCCAGTATAGATATGACTCAATGACACAAAAACAAAGTAATAAAGGAGTTCTTCAACAGTTGAATTATGAAAAAAAAAATCCTAATTATAATATACAAATGTATATATAAATATAAGTTAATATTTAGCAATTATTCACCGAAGTCGATCTGAATAATTGCTGATATTTACCGAGCCGCTAAGCAATGAATTAAATATCCACCACTTTCACTGAGGTGATAATTGTTTTAGTATATACCATACAAGCTGAATAATTAGTGGATCAAGTAACATACCGACAACTGACCCTCCGGAGACAAGGGGTGGCATTTATCCAAAAAATCAGGAAACTCCAGGTGGAAATGTAAATGATAAGCAATTTTGTCGTTTGACCAAGTGGAAAAATTTCACCGAAAACGGAGAGCTTTGAAGCTTGTCCTGGATTTGAAATTTTCCGTTTTGGATAGTCCATTGATAATCCGCCCTAGATCCAGGCTCTCGCCATTCACGTACAGTTGGACAGGGTCTGCAGTTTCACGGTCATTCATTCGAATTCCTATGCAAAGTTAAAAAACGAATTATTCCTTGTGATGCCGTTCCATTTCCTCATGTTGAGTCCGGTCGGATTGTCCCAATATTTCCATATTAAAGGTAAACAGCCAAGAAGTCGAGTCGTGCGATATTTAACAAATAAAGAAGCCTCGCCTGTGATCTGTTCTGTTGTAAAGCACGCAGGAAGCGGATAGAGAACGAAAGAAGTGTAGGGGAAACACGAGACGTAGTCTCTCTCTCTATATATATACACGCTCACAAAGTCACATGATACGAAAGTCATGCGATTTATTGAAAACGAACTGAAATGAAACGAACAGCAGAGCAATTTCAGAATACCCATCAACTATTGTTCTTGCTTTAACAGCGCATATCTAGTTCAATCCTCAAATGTTTTGCTGGCTGAACTACTGCCTGGAAGATTGACAGTGAAGTTCAAAGTGCAGCCGTGAACTGTGCCACCTTGAATCATCAAGGCGTGAACAAGTTGCTGGCGCCGTTCTTTTCTTTGTGACCGGCTGTTGAGATTTCCTAATGTTGTTTTCACAGCTCAGAGATGCTAATGTTGAATGGATGGAGGATAACTATTTGAAAAAAAATTGTAGAGGTGTTTTTTGCTTCTGTGAAAAGAGTGTCTCCATTCCCCATTCCCCATTCCTGGTAAGATAAATTCCTTTTGTTGTTGAAATCTATCTACAAAACATTAGATGTTTTATTGTTTACATCGTAATTTTAGCCGCGTTCGACAGTTTACGTAAACTAGGCCGCACTGTATTTTGATTGAGCCTTAAAGAAGTTAAAAGAGTTTAAAAAAATCTATATCGTTAAATACTGCTAAACGAAACGTTGTACCAATTTTTGTGCTCTTTGGTACAGCGTCCTCTTTCATTAAAAGAATTTCATCTTCGGAAACCAGATCGAAACGGGAAGCCATTTAGCTTTTTTTCCTGCTGCCTCGGAGCCCTCCTTGCTAGTCAATCAGCGTGCGCGAAAAGAACTATTCACTTGTGTAGTATATACTGAATATAACTATTACATAGATCTAGATATGAATGTTTTACTGAAAAATACGCCACTCGCGTAAATTTCATATAAAGCTACATCCGGGATACGAGTGACATATTTTCTGTTTCCTCAATGGTGAAGATATCGTTGACATCATTCCTAGCTGGTTTTGCCTTCTTTTTCGTTTAGTATTTTCTATTATCGAAACACTGGTGAAATTTTTTCCCACTTGACAATAAACTTCATATGTTCCCGTCACTGTTAAATATCCTCGATATATAAAGTTTGCTCTCTTATTTTTTTCGTGGAATAGTGCTGGATACTTGAAAGTAAGCAGAGCGAGATCGGTACGGAATTCAGAATGACCACAATTGTAATGTTAACAATTAAACCTGTTTTATGATTAATTACCTCACTCTTTGAACCAGGGGCAATTAAATATATATGCGAAGAATCTGAAGGGGATTATATGTATATATCTGACTTTTAAAAAGAAGGAAGGACGTAAACGTTTTTATTTCAGCACCCACACATCCTGCCATACCGAATCATTAACAATTCGAGGGCTATGTTTACATACGGTTCCGACTATAATACGGAAGGGCAATCCGGTAGCTAGGTTTTATAACGTACGGTTTGCGCTGAAATAATAAAGAATTATTTACGGATGTGTTTAAGGAGGCTTCTTAAAGTAAGAACACGATGAAAGACAAGCACAAAAACAAAAACGCAATAAATCGAGATGCCGTGGTAAGACAAAGGAAAAGTAATGTATAGACTGTGTTTCATCGCATTTCCACACACAGAAAAGATTTGAATATATGATTCGCAGCGGATTATTTTTAACAAAATTCGGGGTGTTTAATAATGTGATGAAGCACTATCAATTGTAGTGTTTGATATATTTTCTCAATCGAAACTAAAACTAAGAAGTTAATGAAAACATAAAATCGTAAAAAAAATTCTATTTAAAATCACAGTTCCAAATCATTGTCACGGTTATGATTCTTTTGCTTTACCAAGTGCAATTATTGTTGTAGTAAATTACAGAGAGAGATGTGCGATCTATCCATATACAATGTTAGGTCGGGATATATATAAGATCTATCTCTAAAACTCGTTATTTTTATTACATGGTAAAGTTATTATTTTTAAAATTCATCGTTTGTCTTTCCAGGACAATAGTTTTTTATGATTGGTTGATAATGTTAAATGATGGTTTCAGAACCGGTTAAACGGGATAAAATTTAGTTTGATAATTTTATGCGACGCTTCGGCGCGCATTCACTGTCGGTCGTTCTTTCAACTTCTTGCCGGCGTGTAATAATTTTAAAAACCTTTTACGTTAAAAAGAAGACAAAAATACATTAATTAGTTAAAATGAAAAGTTAGTAGTAAGTGGGAATTTGAAGAAATCTGTGTCAAAACATGATAAAGTTTCTGTTTATGAGTTGCGTTCATTCCGATCATAAAACCACGGAGTTTTTTTCGCAAACACAAATAGATTTAGTAAGTGTATATGCTGAAATGACCAGTTCTGTTTTAAAAAAAGATTGTTTATTTCAGCGGTTAAATTGCAATTGACGTAATTAAAAACTAAGGAATATGATCCGTTCGGTTTGAATCGTGTCCAAGATCAAAGATTATGATGATCGATGAAATAAGAACTTTGATATAAACCGAGTAAACCAGTTGATAAAATTCAAAAGCTATGTACAATTTGCTCTTTAAATGTCACAAAAGGCAACATTAAAAAACATTGATAAGTTTCTGAGTTAAACTGTTGTTCTTGTTTTAAGATGCGTCAAGCGAGCAGATGTTCATCAGAGTCACATACGGCAAAACACGTGCTTACTAAAATGTGTAAAGCTTCCAATCTGTGCGCAGGCGCAGGAAAGCTCAATTTTTCTCAGTCATGGCAAAAGAGTGTATAAATCACGGACATTTATGTCTAGAACAGCTGAGTATAGAGTTTTTCAATAATTTACAAATTGTATATATATAAAAAAGGATGCAACAATTCTTCTCAGATGAAGAATGGTTTGAATGGGCTTTGATCTACATGAATTTTTTTATGATTCATGCACAGGCCGAGACTCTTATTGGAAGAACTCGTTCGCTAATCGCTAGTTTCTTTGTCATTTTCTGTAACATACAGACAGCTAGACTATCAACTGTCCCATTTAGTTGCTTTGTGACGTAAACTGACTTGAAAACAACATCATTTGCTAGTTTATATAGACTGACATGCCATCAAAACTAAACCATTTCTAGTCAAAAATAGAGTCGGGTTTAAAAAGGTCCAGTGGCTCTCCCCTACCCAAAATTAGGATTCATTATGCAGAAATGTAACCTTTTTCGCCTTTTGTCCTCTCTTTATTTTAATGTGTTGATTTTAATGTTAAAGATTTTTTTAATTTTCAAAATATATTTTCAAATTTTGTTTAGTTTTGAAGTTCGTAGTGTGCTTTTTCAAGTTATTAATAAACTCAGTAAAATTTCTGATTATTAGATTTCTTTAGAGCTTATCGTTAATAAAATATCGGCTGTTTGTCTGTAGTCCTTTGACTTCCAATTTCTCATTCTTTTTTTAAATACAAATTGTTTTTCTGACAGATTGCGATCTCTTGCGGTGTTTGGCAGTTGCTGCTGGTTGACCTCACTAGACGGTGAAGGAACAACAGTTGTATCCCGGAGCGTTTGATTTGGAAAGACGGGGGATGATTATCATATTTAATGATTAAAAAGGCGTTCATTTATTTAAGATTTATCTCAGTGGTGAAGTTTCATTAAATGTGTAAACGTGCCTGATCTAAACGTATGTGACGTCACTCGTGAAAATCACAGGTATAAATATTACAAAGTTGAACCTCGAGATTAAATGAGTAAAAAAAATGATATTGCTTTATTGATATCGCATTATATATTTACCTTTATTTACAAATTGTTTTGAAACCGTTTTAATAAACCGAGAGATGTTCTGGCAATCTGATAATCACAACTCGGAAAACTGTAGTTGATCCGAATAATTTTATTTATCTAGTTTTATTTAAAAATGTTCTCTGATCCAAAACGAGTACCCTCTTTGTTTATAAGAAAAAGAAAGCAAACGATGGTAACAAACATAATGCAAAGACAACTTTTGTTGTAAAACATTATATTATCAAACTTAACGTTTCGTATGCTGCAAGTGACGGTTGGATTGTTACATGAGTATTTTAAAAATTAAAGAGAGGTACTGGTGACAAGCTTAGAAAACGATAAACAAAATCAGTATAAACGGAAATTGAATTAATAAAGAAAAAGCTTCTCACTACCAACGTTTTCATTGACTGAGGGCTTTGATTGTGATTTTCACGAGTGACGTCACATACGTTTAGATCAGGCACGTTTACACATTTAATGAAACTTCACCACTGAGATAAATCTTAAATAAATGAACGCCTTTGTAATCATTAAATATGATAATCATCCCCCGCCTTTCCAAATCAAACGCTCCGGGATACAACTGTTGTTCCTTTCAATCATTTCATTGAGTGAGGCCTCTTTGTTTAGTTATTTTGTTTAAGGCAGGGGTCCTGACCTGAAAAACTGTAGGAAAAGGAGACTTTTTTGGGGGAGGATAAGTCCTACAAAAACTCTATTTTTTTTCTTAATTAATAACTGGGGGACTGGGTATGGGCTGTATATGTGATGACAAATAAACGTTTGTCACGTGACATACCGCATCGTTTGTCAAATCTTTTTCTGATGAGCCGTTTCAGGTTAAAACCGCCAAAATAATGCATTTTGGGGCAAATCTCTGGTACCTGAGCTCATCATCAAGGGCTGAGATCGAGAAGGCTTAATTAAACCTTGCCAGTGCAGTATCAAAAAACTTTTTATTGGCACTGTGATCATAACAGAGTAAGCCTGTTTGCTTAGTTCGAGCAATGGCTGCTTGCTGTGTCATGAAAAAGGGGCCCTACGAGTGTTTGCCTTAGTCCCAGCCAGCTGCACTTTGCATTTCTCTTAGAGAGCTTTTGCATGGTGCAGCATGTTAGTTTGATTGGAGACTTATATAAAATGCCTTCATTTGTGGACACTGGTGTTTCCCTGTGCAAAATATCCTGAGTTTCCCATTATGCAATAGGGCAGATTTGTGTTCTGTGGCTGATCGACTGCATATGCCCGCAAGAAATGGGTGGTTTCAGCTGGGGCTTTTTAGGTATATCAATAAAAATTCCATTGTACTGTAGACGAACAATTGTTTTAAAATGTTTTTTTTATGTCTCATTGCAAATTTTCTTCCACTCTGTGATTTTGAATTTGCTCACCATACTGTGCCTAAATATTATGTAGGGCAAACCCTCTTTGGAATAAATCCAAAACAAGGTAACTCTGCTGCTTATTTTAGTGTTGCAGAGAGAAATTAAAAAAAATAGTCTTGATTTTTTTCAATTTTAGGCTTAAATATTTTTCTCTCAGCAAGTATTTAAAATAATATAAAATTCTATGCTCATCCAAAAGAGAATTATACTGGCCATCTGTTAGAAAAATTTTCAAGTCATTCAGTTTAGTTATTTTTGCTCATTTTTTTCTCAAGGGGAGGGTGTTTTTCAGCAGCTTATTCAAGCTGCCTATGTTACCATGGTAACAAGAGACTCAAATATGTAGTTTCTGGTCATGTTTAGTAGTCATATGTTGAAAAGCGATATAAATTCCTTGAAAAGTTTGTATTTGAAGAAAAAGTTTTTTTAGGTTGACCTCCCCCTTAATTTCTGTTTTTTTTTTTAAATCTTAGAATCAAATGTAATGTTTTTGTGTCAATCTTCTAATGCAGATAGCTTCTGATCGTGTCGCAGACCATGGAAGACAGTACAGATAATTTGGAAACCAGATTTTACGACGTTTTCAGTTTGTTATAATTTTAATTAAAGGGTCTGGTAATAGTTTAGCATGGAGCTGAACAATCTCGTTCCCAGAGCCACGATCCTTGTGGTGAGCGCCACGAATTGATTCGTTGTTGTTGATGTACATGCGGTGTCAAATGTTTTTGTTATACCTCCCAACTCAAATCTGTTTTCCGATTGGAGGAGAACATGTCACGTGTCATGGGTCAAAACTCACTAACTCTCTAGGGCAACAACAACTTGAACTTTCGACTCGCACGTGATCAGGTCGTGTGCCTTTGAAATGGCCGCAAATTTGTAACTTTTTACAATAAAGTTGTTGGTTGACATTTCTGTATTGCTCTATTGTGAGTTGGGAGGTATAACAAAACACTTAATGACTGTTCCCAAGGGAAAAAGTGAGTTTTGTTTCCCCGAAACCCTCGATATTCCCAGAGGCGAAGCCGACAATATAATTCAGTGTATTAAGTTTTTTACTTAAATGTTTGAATTATATACCATCATTATTTGACGGTCCAAGTGTTTCATTGTCGTCTCTTTAATTAAAGGCTACCTGTTTAAATTCAGTGACTTGTAAGTACTTCCCCAAATCATACTCCATAATGAAGATGTGGGTAGACCATTGAATAGTATAAAGTTTTTAAGGCATGTTAAGGAAGATAATGTTTTACTTTAACAACTATTCCAAGATTTCTGGATATTTTTGAAGAAATATGTTTAATTTGTGGCTTCCATGTTAAATGCTCATCTATTATCAGTACCTATAAAACTTTAGTTTCTGATACTCTGGTAATTTTTTCACTGTCTATTTTAACGTTAATTAAGTAATTGTCAACTTGTTTTTTATTGGTAAACAAAATACAATTAGTTTTTCAAATATTGAGTGAAACCATAGAGATAATTTAAATAAGCCAATTCTTTGTTAACAGTTTTGCCTAAATCTTTCAGGGACTTTATTTATAGAAAACATTTGTATTGTCTGCAAAAAGTGTAAATGTCCTATCCTTTACAATAATTTCCAGTTTATCACAGGAGTGTAGAGACGACCAAATGTCTGACTTCTTTTATTGATGCTTGAAGTTATCTCCTTGTCCGCGACAGGAAATGGTGCTTCCCACTAAGTACTTTAAGAAGTTCTCATCAATGTTATGAGATAGAAGGAGGAGGTGCCTGTGGAATTGTGCCTGGTGAGCTGAGGCTGACTGGAAGAGTACATTTTTGTTTTCCTAGACTGTTTACCTAGCCAAACATTTCTAAAGCTTTGTAAAGATAGTAAAGAAAAAGAAAAGTAAGTAAACATCAGTAAAGAACTGATGTTGCAAAACTGATAAGATAAAAGATGAAGACATTTACTTATTCATATATTTTTACAATTTATTAAAGCTCTCTTTAATATGTTCTGAGTTATTTTTCCTGTTAATTGGTGTATTTTCAGCGTTTTTCCATCGATATACTTTTTATATATATTGCTTTTTTTCTGTTTTTTTTTCAGCTTTTTCTCACATTTTAGTTCATTTTTGAAACTTTTCTTGTTTCCCTCAATTTCCACATTTCGCGCGTTGTTTCTAATTCTTCAATATCCTCTATTTTCATTAAACACTTCTTTTATTTCCTTTTTTTCTTCTTTTTACCAACTACAACATTTTTTACCGCAATCCATGCAATCGATTCAGTTGCGGTTGCTTTGGGATAATTAAAGGAAAAGTCTCGTGATTTTTTCAATTTTCCGATTGTCATAAATTAAAATAATGCGATTTATCCGGTAAAATGTTCTTTTTTTTTCAATTTCTTAAATGCATGTAGAGTTGCTTTAAAACGGACAGCACGATTAACTCTTCACTCATGAAATATAAAATGTTTTAGTTCAATTAATTGGATTATTTGACAGCCATTTTTCCGTCTTCATATAAAGTACGGGTATTGCTAAAATACAAAACTGGCTGTGTATTGTCAGTATTGTGTTTTCTTATCTCAGGCTGATATTGGTTTTCCATCTAATTCAAATTTTTACTGATATAAAATTATCATCATCCATTACTCTCTTCACCTTTTCTATCATCGATAAATGAATTTCAATAAATTTCCATTTTTCAGAATTAAGAAATCTGTGAGCTTTAAAAACAATTTCGTTTTTCATTTTGGGCTTATCTTTTATAATAAATTGAAAATTAGATCAGTTTGAAGTTTGAAACGAAACACTCATGCAGGTTTTTTTTGGCAAGAAAAGGCTTCATCTTCAAAATACGTGACTTAGCCTCTTAGTTCCAAGATTCTATCATCTTTTAAAGATACATTATGTATTTCAAAATTAGTTTGTAGACATACACAATATCTAGTTTGTCTGCTCTTACCGAATCCTTTCCATTTTAATTAACAGGTGAGAGCTATTCATTTTGGATTATATATAATAAACATTTCACCGAGAAAATTAGTTGCACCTCTTGTCACTGAGGAACACAATTTTTAAGGCAAATTTCTTGGTTGTCAGTATAATTATACGTATAATCCGCGTAGTCATTTCATTTGATTTTTAAAAATCCCATTTTGTTTAGTTTTAGTGTAGCTCTGAACATTCGTTTTCACAGATAAACCGTTTAAGCCAAAAAAACTTTACATACTCTGTCAAAGTGAAAGGGTATACAAGTATATATAATGCTTCGCGGGGTATCGGTATATTTCAGTTATAACTTATATTTTACTATATAAGTCCACATTTATACTATCCATGTTTGATGTTTTCTAGACTGAGAACATTATTAATCTTTTACGCATTTTTTTCATATAGAACTTATCGTATAATTTGTAATCCTGATTTATCTGTAATTTGAAATCTTCAACGAAAAGAAGGACGAGCATATTTTGCTTTATCCGATGCCAAGGCTTGATTTTATGCTTTTAATAAGGAATCGGAGAATGATGATCGTTTGAGGTATATCTAATTACTTCTATATCAAGCTAGATACCTTGACCGTGTAGTTTTAACAGAGATCGATCGGAACTCCAGGTTTTCATTTCTCGGCTAAAACTTGCGTGCTTGGCATTCGCAAGGTGTATTATTATATTTATAGTGCGTTGGTCGTTCCTTCCGATCTGTGTATGGAGAAATATATTCACAAGTTTAAAAAGTTTTCAAAACTTAAGGTTAATTTAGACAAACCTTGCTCTGCAGAAGGTAACAAACACTTTACATACTTGGAGTAATTTCCAACTTCCAACATAAAATATTATTAAATCACTATAATATACGAGATACGAGTAGCCGTGGTGTTAACAGCTTTCGTAAACAAAGCTAAAACAATTGCGATGTTGATGGTTGCATTAATTATTAAGGGTTTTTTAAGAAATAGTAGCATGTGCCAATTAATTGTGATTTTTTATCATAATAAACGAAGTCAAAACGCCTTTAGGCAATAGATATAAACAACAGCGATCACGAAATTTTTAAAAAAGCTACAAATCTTTGCCTCTGTTTTGAGGAGTATATAAATTCATTTCTTTGTTTAATAATTGGACAAGTGTGTTCCGTTTTTAAAATTTGGTATTTTTTTGGTTTTAACACTTATCCTTACATACTTCAAAGAAATTCTAATCCCATAAAGGGAGCGGTTACAATTTTGTTCCTTCGCGACCAATCACTGACCGATAAAGTCGCTCAAATCATTCCAGGTAAGTCATACAAAGAGTTACCTTGTTGTGAAAGTGCAAGCGCTAGAACTGTTTTTGAATATGTTGAATTACACCAAACGGCAGCTATACCGCTATATACAAAATACACTTACTTAGTTCTAAGGCAGTGGACCGTTTATTCTGTAAGTATTCATCTATATGACAAAAAAGCCATCTGGCGCCTCCATGATTACAACATCAATTACCTGTACTGATTTTTGGCCGACTGACAATTAAAGTTCAAACCGTAAATAATTAGGCATAACATTTGAATAAATAAATATATAAATAAATAAGGTCTAAAATACTTAACTTTGTTTTATTATTTATGCTATTTTGAGAACTGCTTAATCTAAACTGTTCTTGAAATGTTTTATTTAAAGTATACAATGAAAATAGTTACACAATAGCGCGAATATATCTTCGAGTAGAAGATAAACTTCGTAATAATAACGTGTAATTTTCTTTTTAGATGTGAATGTCTCGAAAATAAAAGATAGACAGAAAATACGGGAAAAACAAATGGAATGATTTTAGCGATATCTTAAATAGTGAGGAAAAAGAAAACAATCACTGTTATCCCGGATGTAGTTTCGTAATGAAAATGAAGTCTAACAAATAGATAAGCTAAGAGAGGTGGTTATTTCACAGTAAATCACTCATACCTATGTAATAAAAATATTTGTTGTTTTCGAAGCCGAGTTCATAGATTATAATGATAAAAATTTTATCTAGGTTTCTATAAGTACGTTCCGTTTTTTTCAGATAATATTAGTAATGGTTTCCTTTGTTTTTTAATTTAACTAAGGAGGTGATGATTTTGAATCGATCAAATGTTGACCTGCATCAAAGTTCGTTTGAATACATGCAAGTTTATAATTTATAGTACACTATTAAATGTCATCAACTAAAATTTAGCTCAAAAATAAGAACGGCAAAAAAGAAAAGGTCGGAAACATGCCATCAACCCGCTCGAGGTCTAGTAAATATAATACAAGTGACTATTATCAAGATAAATCTCCAACCAAAGTACCGTGCAAGCCTCATTTACTCTGCTCGCAGGATACAACCAAAGTGAAGCGTATTTGAAATATTGCTGACAAATCAGCCATTTGTAGGCCAAACCGTCATGACCAGGTTTCGGGCTATTACAGGTTTTGTGTGGCAGCGGACTTCAACGTTTGAGCAAGAATTCCAACTGAGCAGCTCATTAACGTGTATCAAACAACGTCTTGCAATTAGGGGTCGGTAGTAAATAAGTAATAATTTTCCGATAATAAATTTGTTGTCTCAAACTAAGACGTATTATTTACTATCTAGTTTGAAATAAGTTTCATCAACATTTACATCGTGTTGTTCATTTGTCTTTTGTATTGTTTTCTCCCCTCATATAGAGGGGATATATTCGAAAGTGTTGCTCCGTCCCTTCATAGAAGTAGTTAAAACACACTTGATCACCTCGAGATCAAATCTCACTCCAAATCGCTTTCTCTTTCCGTCAATTCTACCGAATCCTCTCTCCCCAAAAATATTTTTAATTCCTATAGAAGCCCAATAAGAATCTGTCAACATTAATTTGCTTTGACGGCCGAAGGAAATTTTGTGAATGTTCTGTTATTAATTACCTATATAGAAGAAGAAACTCGAGTAGTCATGTTGTTGTCTCGAGAATAACTTCAATTAAATTAATCAGAGCCGGTAGGTCTACAAAATTTTGAATTAGGAAAATTTTGAATTTGGAAAATTTGAATTTATAGATTTTGAATTGGGAAATTTTAAATTCACAAAATATTGAACTCGGAAATTTTGAATTGGGAAAAGTTTGAATTGGGAAATTTTGAATTCGGAAATGTCTGTCCCTTCTCGAATTCCGTAACCCAGACAAGTGCGAGCTGGACACAAGTATTACTGAATCATTGCTTACACGACCAATCACGCAGAACTGGGATAAACATTTAAATTTTGCAGGGGCTATATTGGTTTCAGCCCGTTCTGGTTGGCAACAGATTTCTACGGTCAAGTAAAAATTCAAACTAAGTGAAGCAGATAGGTGCGAGCTGGACACTACATAGAGGTAGCATTACAAAATCAAAGGTATATATACGGTGGAAATCTCGAGGAGTACTGAGTATAATGCTGTGTCAGGGAGCTGTTGTATTTTGATATATTGTTTAATATACTGTATGCGTGATCAGGCATGTGTGCTAGTTACCGAATACGAAATATCACGTGACATACTGATCGTTGGTAGCCATTGTTAACGACCATTTAACAAATGCACCTGCCGAACTTGAGACGGTCAGAAATTGATTGCAAACTTTCTACTGCTTACGCCTGACATCCATATTCCCAACTATCCCATTAGCTCTCCACGCGCTAAAAAGAAACATTATGCGCATGACCAATCAAAAATCGAAATAAAAAAAATTATTAGATCTCGCGTGGGTTGGTTTGAGCGAGTAAAATCATTGCCGGTTTTCATTTGACGGCATGACGGCCATGTTGGTCTACTCCTACCAAAAAATTATTTCTTTTGTTTTGTATACCAACATGGCCACGTTCAATCTAAGAGATTTCGTTCAAACTAAACAGGGCAGGAAAAGACAATGTGATTAAACAGACAGTTCCATGACTTCCAGCAATGTACAGGAAAAGTGTACTTAGGTTTCAAGGCCACGGTAGTAGCGTAGGAACTGGGTCTGGTGTATGCTACATAGACTACATTAGTGGGTAGGGCGAGTGATTAATTAGAAAACTGAGTAAGTGTTGAAATGCAAGGACCTGTAAAAGACCGCGGAAGACCCAGAAACCTCGAATACAGCACAGTTTGGAAGGGGATTATCACAGGGGGCATGACTAGAGCAGTTGGTAAGATCTCTGCTTTCCAACCACAAGGTCCACAGTTCGATCCCAGCACTTTGCCGAAAATTGAATATTTGCGTGGCCTTCCGGGGTATGTAAACGAGTACCAGCGTCTGCTGGGAGCTAACCTGTGATGGATTAGTGTCCTGTTCAGGGGGAGTCAATGACTCTCATCTGCTTAATACTAACACTATCGCGGAGATAAGCACCGGCTCCATGGGCCACTAGGCTCGAGAGGATTTAGCTTTACCACAGGGAGATATTCTTGGTATAAGATTGGTTACAATGTGGAATTATCCCATCTCGTCCTCGATACTATAAAGCAACCTAGAATAATAGTCAATGGCAAGACGAATAAACCATCTATTATATAAAAGACTTAGACTTAATAAACTTTGTCATATCAAACGTGATGATAAAAAGGTTAATCGATAAGGTGGGAGTTGCAATAAGGGGATCCGTCTTGAGTAGAAGGGGAAAAAATGTGGTTCACGGGGAGAAAGAGACAGCTTTAACTGCAGAATCAAGGAATAACTGAGTGAGGGAGAATGACCTCATGAAAAGTCTGTCTGATGCATTCTACTTTTGTTTCGATGTTGTTCATTGTTTCAAACTACTCACAGAATTAAGAACAAACTAGAAACGAATTGAGGCTGAAATATTGTAAAAAGCTATAGGGGACTTTCAATATTGATAAATGCTTGTTGATCTTTTCCGGTTGCCTGGCGCTTAATTATAGACACAGCCATTAGGATATATTCATTTTAAGATTTAAAAAAATCGACTCCATCTTAAAATTTTCTCAATTTATGTCACGCTTCTATTTTCTATATATATTAATTATAATTTTATAATGTTTACATGGTTTGAGGTCATACAACGCTCTTTAAAGATCATTTGTTAAATTATTATAACAATTGTCATCTTTAATTAATAAGTAAAGCCTAAAGGCCTTTGTTTTTGCTAAGAGTTTAGTTTTAAGTGTTCCTTTTTTGGATGGTCTTTGCTTCCATACACCCCTCAGCTCAACATTTTTTGGAAAAAATGGCACGTGGGTTGACTACAACTGTTTATGTCCAAAGAGAATCGTTTTGCAAACCGTCCAACATATGACATGAATACATTGTTGTCGCTTGATTGACGAAGCCAAATTGTATATGTTATTAAAAATAGCCCCGTGGTTCTTCTTGTTTAACTAATAAAAAGAAAATAATAACTGCCATTGGCTCAATTTAAATGGAGCCACGACATCATTTCATGTCAAACAAACATCAAATTGTTATATTTTTTAAGACACAACGTTTCAAGAGATTATCGAGTAGGAGTTGTTTTTGATCCGTCTACCTTTCTGAAACTGAAAGTGAAAGCTGAATGTAAATGTATCATTTATAGTCAATACATTGTTTGTGCGTAAAAGTTCAATTGCACATTTTAAATCACAGCTTGTTAACCTTCTTTCACTTAAAATCAATCTGATATATCCATTTCGCATAAAAGTAACGCAACAAAATCTTTCGGAATCTCTAGTTGCTTTATGAGATCCTGGATGATTTCCTCAACTGTGCTTGCGTTTCCTTTATGAAGTTTCACTGATTCAGTAACAAGAACATAAATATCAACAGGCAAAGAAATAACACTAAATGCAAAGCCACCAATGTGAAGAGTTCTTCCGAAATTTGATAAACATTTGAAGGCAGTCGTACCTGCGTCGACAGCGGCATCAACTCCATTAGCGATGCATTGTCCTGTTAATGCAGCGTTCTTTGCGCCTTCTAACTTTCTGGCTGTTTTAACTGGCTCGCAAACAAGTTGTTTCATACACCCAATTGCTTTAATCCCATTTTTTAAGTGATTTGTTTGAAAGTGCATATCACCTACTGAACCAGTTTGAAGAACCTGACTAGATTCATTCTCTCCAAAACCGAAACTAGCGAAAAGCTTCGCTACAGTTTTTCGTTCTTCTTCAACGGCCTCTTGAACATCCTTGTAAAATTTCTTATTCAAAAAGAATTCGGCGGTTTTGCTTCCAATTGCAGTTAACGAGCCTGCACCAGCTAGTGCTCCTCCTGCAGCAGTTAGTATCAAAGAGGAGCCGAATGTAACAAACGACAAACCAAAACCAATACCTCCCAAAATTGTTCCTCCAATGGCCGCAGCAGAACCACTCACCACGCCGATTGATGTATTGCGAATATGATATCTTGTCTTCCTTAACAGTTCTCGAAGCTCTTGTAAGGTTTTCAATCGTGCGTTTTCAAATTCAATTGCCAACGCTATGCGTTCTATTGGATCGCTCTCTTTTCGTTTGCTGCACGCCATTTTTTAAGAATCTTGCACACTGTGAGATTACTTTCATCTCTGATGCAATACTGGAAGAAAATTCCCCTACTTGTATGATTGCAAAGGCTTGTGGGCTGTAAGCGCGTTGTGTTACTTCTTGGTATACTTACGTACTGAAAACGGCGAAGATATGAATATAAAGCTGGTCTAATTTTTATATATTCTAGTCACTTCAAGTTGCTTTAACAGGGCCGTACCTAGGATTTTTTGTCTTCGGGGGCAAACGCCACAAACCTCCACAGGAGTCTCCCGTATACAGACATGGTTTCTAGTCAAACACTATGTCAGAAAAAAAAACGTTTTCCTGGCGGAGGCAAGTGCCCCCCCCCCCCTTGCTTCTCCCCCCATCATCCGCTATGTACGGCCCTGTTTGAAAGTGAAATATTTTATACGCTAAATGACATGGACTGTGACACACAAAACAATGATGTTTATGACATTTTATTGTGTAACGTTGAAAACTTCTGAAAGGCTCTTCCTTTAAGTTAAAGATTGTACCACAGTTAACTGTGATTGTACGTCGTTTTGAAAAGTACGTTTATATAGCGGCTTCATAGTGTGTAGCGAGGAACATTCATTGCATATTGAGGTCAAGAGAATGCCGTTTATGGAAACTATATCATCGCAGAACAAATGGTTCCATCGTTTGCTTCAACAACAATTAAACGAACGCTATTCACGAGAGTTCAACAATCAGCAAGACCCTGAATGGGCAAACGCCTTCAAAATTTGTTTTGAATTTGTCTCAACAAAACTTTGTGAGACGGTCTGGCATTCATTAACTGTTATACTACAAGAGCATTAGTGGACCAGATAGAGTTTCGATCTTCTGGTTTCTTCATTTTTATGTCATCCGGAGGATGACATATCGTCGTGGCTTTTTGTCACTCGGTCACTCCGTTGTATCCTGACGTCATGCTGATTATAAAATCTGATGTCATTTGTATTTTCA
>JAOBRB020700762.1:0-14526 GCA_027575285.2 Zoanthus pulchellus | reverse complement strand
GTATGATATACAGCAGTAAACAATCATTATAGTATGAGTATGATATACAGCAGTAAACAATCATTATAGTATGAGTAGGATATACAATTTGAAAAGGCTAAAGATTTAGGCAGTGACTCTGTGTTCCAACCAATGAACTTAAGAAAAAGTTCTGATTGCTGAAGTCGGGCTGGGGTAATCTTTATAATCCTATTGGTTCAATGGTTAAAACAATGGGTACACAAGTCTGAGAGACCTACAGTAAAATTTACCTTAACTCACCTCTCTACTGGAGTTTTCAACTTTGGATTTTGCTGTTGGACTAACCATGTGCTCTTTAATACTACTAATTGTGTCTTTAGTTTGTTTCACAAATGCTTTTCTTTCATTAATTTCTGACAAACTGATGCTAAATTTACGAGGATTTGCTTCAACCACACCAATTGTTTCTTCTAAATCTTCAAGGTCCCATTCAATACTTCGAATATTATTACGAAGTTCATTTGTTGTCCAGTTATATTCATCTTTTCCAACAGCCAGTGGGTTATTAAGTAACTCCTGCCATCTTGTATACAAGGTATTTGCATTACTAACTGCCTTTTGGACCTCACTATAAAAAATAGAGAGAGATAAGAATACTCATTATCATGATAATCCATAAAGAATAAAAATATCTTTATCCATTTGTCTTATGATCGAGATTGATGCCACTTTAAAGACCATCATGGTACTTTGTCTACAGCGAGCTGCAAGTCTTGATCAAGCAATTAGGTAGACTGTGATATGTGCAAATTAAATTTATAAACAATTTTTTTCTTCTTAAGGGATCACTTCCATGATTGGTTGGTTTAAAATGTCTCTAACTGAGGTGAAGTCAATGAAAAGAATGTTAATAAAAGGAAAGAAGATGGGCTTTTACATTGTTTAGAGGACACAGGTTTTTGAACCAATCAAAAGAAAGATAATTAAAAAGCTACCCTAACCTTATTTTGGCCAATCACAAACTTTGTTTGATAGCAGAATTAGTAGAAGGGCAAGTTAAGACTTAGTCAGGAAGAAGTAGTGAAGGTGATAAGAAAAATAAAAACAGGAAATGCTGCTACATCAAAGGAAGTAAGTGCTGAAATGATAGCAGCAAATGGGGAAATTGGCATTCCTGTGAGCTTCAAGCTGTGTCAGGGTGTGTTGGATGGAGGAGGAATGCTAAATGAGTGTTGAGCTAAGGCTTTCAAGGGAAAATGGCATTCAATTAGTTGTGGGGCATAATTTTTTATATGGTAGTGAAGTTGAAAGAGCATACAATGATATCAACGTTAAAATAATGTGAAAAATACTCAATTTGAACAAATTTTTTGTGAAACGTTTAATTAAAATGACTGGGAAAACTTTTCACAATCAATGAATACAACAATGGGAATAAAGTTAAATACAATCAATAATATTTTCACTTGTTTTTTAGAAAAACATAGCTAAATAATTATTGTGATATTTTAACTTGATTTAACACCTTTTAGTTACAAGTAGGTATATAATGTTCTTGTCAAACGAATTCAATATGTTCTCGATCTTTCTATTGCCATAACAAGTAAACTTTAACTCTATACTTTTCCATAAATAAATACCATTGGAATTTAAACATTTCACAACATCCTGCTTGAAACGATGGAGTAAAAATAAAAGCGAAACAATAGTGAATTATGACCATATGTACTCACTCTTTAACGACAAAAAACGGATCTTCAAGTGACATATTTTAACTTAACACGTGGAAGTGACCAAGATCTGAAACTACTTTTATCATTAGAAAATGACAAAAGTCAAAATTTTACATTCCACTTTCTTGTGACAATTCTCTCTCACAACATATCCTGTTATTTTCCTTGACACTCGTACGTCAACTATAAAAGGGAATGTTAACCATATAAGGTACGGAATTTTCATCAACAACAAATATGGATGCGAGCCCCCAGGGGATGGGCAATTTGTCATTTTTTTTAGGGGTGAGGGGTGCTTAAAGAGTTATGAAGAAAGGAAAAGAACATAAGAGAGAATGCTCAACAAAATATTTCTTTAACTAAAAAATGTATGAGTTACACTGCACTACACATCTTGCTTGTTTGCAGCCTGCATTGGGTAATTCTTTGCATGGATTTCGCTCTGGATTTCAGCCCCCTCTTCGTATGATTGGTACTCATTCTCCCGATGTTCCGCTGAAGTCTAAATTGAACTCGTGAGTGGATTATTTTAGGGTTTTATTTTAATCTTTTAATGGCTATATTAGCACTGTAGCTAAAGCCAATTATCTGAAAAGAAAATATGAATTAGCTACGACAACTTCATTTATCAGTACCTAATATTCCGGAAAATTTGGAGAACATGATAGCGGATCAAAACACTTGTAACATAAGATACAGAAAACGCTTACGTTTTCTTTGAAGAAATTGCCCCTGTGTATTTTACGATCAATAATTCCTTATCTCATTGTAAACTAGGCGAAATATCAACACTTGAAATTGTTATTTTTGTACTAATCAGAAGAATGATTTCAAAACTCTTTACAAATCTAGTTTTATCATTTTTGAGAAGTACCGCTGAATCAATTCTGGCTTTTCCTGCCAGCAATGCATTGATGACTCGACTTCAAGTCACGCGCGGCTACCCTCAACATCGAATAGAAGGTACGTCGATCTCTTTGAAATCTTTGAAATTCTGATTAGAAAACCATTGGTTTTTATTTTTTACAAGTAGTCTATTATTTCCTAAAATTTAATGCATGCTAACACACTACTGACTCAAAATATGACCCTCAAAGTTCTTTGAAAGATCGATAGAAGCTTTCAAAGGTAATTTAGTTTATCGAAGTAATATAAATTTATGGTTTTTTGTATAGAAAAAAAAACAGTTTTGTTAAAAGATAACAACAAAACAAAATGTACGAGTGATTAATGACATTCGGTTAAAGGTATATCTCTTACAAGTTATCTAAATGTGGCTCGTCATCTCAAGTGAATCTGTAGATTTCAAAGTCATAATTACGCAATTTTCCGTCTTACAATTTACATAAAGCAACTGGATGGCACGGGAATGGAAAATAGATACAATTTAGAATAAGCTGGAAAACAGGCCAATCGAGTTCTTTTCATTTTGATAAGGCCCTTGGATGAGCTTGTTTTTAGATGGTCTTCTTATCGAGACCACTTTTGCAAGCAATGCAGGGGACTTGTTTTGGTTGATGTAATTACTAGTAAGATTTTTGCCGGTACTTCAGAAAACATTTTCAATGAAAATATATATAATACTTTTTGCCTTTACACTCATTTTTTTTTTTATAAGAAACTCGTTTATAAGAAACTCGTTTATAAGAAACTCAGTATTGACTAATTGAGATCTAAATTGGTTGAGAAACTTTTTGTACTCAACCCAAAATGATATTGATAAGAAACTCATTGTTTTAGTGATAATCAACTTGTTAAGATTAGAATAACAATCACTGAATGTTTTACCTTCAAGTTTATTTCAAATTATAAAATATATCAATCTTCCTTGTGCTATTCTTTGCATTATAACTTTAAGATTCGTTTTGTTGTGTTGTGTAAAGATTTTTTGTTAAGATTTGGCAATTATCATTTTTTGGCATTAACCAAGTTTTGATCCCTAAGAAGTTGCCAAGAAACTTTCAGTAGCAAAATCCTTGAAAATTAAGAAGCTTTTGGTAATGAAAAAAATCTTAGTTTCTTTTAAAAAAATGAGTGTATTATATACCATGAGAAGGAACATAGCTACATTGACTTTAGTTAAATAATATATTCATGATCATTAAAACCATATTATGCAAGAGTAAAAAGTATAAGAAAGTAATGTAACTGCCTAAAAGTTTCTGTCTTTTTGTAAAATAAGGGACGCTATCTTGGCCACTTACAAAATATTTCAAAGCCACTGATATTAAATTATGAAAAAAACTTTACAGGCTCAACATTAACGGCTGCCCACTTGCCTGGGACAACTAAGAATTTCATTGGGGCTACTAAGTTTCAGATCCTATTTGCCCATTCTTGCAACTGAAAATTTTTGTGAAAGTTGTAAATAATATCGTAAAAAACTCTAGACTGCAAAACAGTCTTTTCCTTCGCTGAGAGATTGAGAATCCTGAAGCATGTTCATCATATGTCAAACTGTGAGGGGTGAAAGGAAGAGATTATTTAGAATTTGGATATTTGATCTTAAAATTTCAGTGTGAAATTTCAAATAATTTTTGTACTGTGTGTGTTATTGCTTCCTCCATCTTCAGAAAAAGAGGAAATATTGTTTGGCACCGCATGTTTGAAAAATAGGGGTTGTTACATATACAGAAACTGTATTGACTTTTCTTTTTTATTTGTGATTAATGTTGTTGCTAATACTACAACATAATTTTACTGCAAGTAATGGACTGTTATTCAATTATTTATGTTTTGTACTATTCATTGAGCAGAAAAAACTTGCAAAAATCTTATTGGCTTATGATACTCCCTGTGGTTTTGGCATACATGTATTTTATCATAGAAGACATTTATTGCGTATAAAATTTCTATATTTAATGTTAAGCCTCTTCTTATGTTTTATACAAAAACAGTTTTTAGACCAAGAAAACAAAGTATTGGATTTGTTCAACCAAATAGTTTTGAAAATCAACACTGCAAGAATGAAGACCCAGATTGAAGCCACAACAAACACTTGGTTGATATTATTAATAACTTATTCTGATGTATGCACACTGAGCATAAATGTGAACAAAATTTCATTATGAATAATATCCTGATTTTATTCCCTGTTAACTTAGAACAAAAGCATTTAATAAGCTAATAAAAATGTTCCTGTTTTACAGATATAGCTATTTAATTTGTTTGTACTGAATGTTTTAGGCAACTAAAACTCTTACTCTGTACTCCATGCCCTACCCATTTCTTTCTTTTTCTGTTTTTGATACCTACTGTTTCAAAAGAAGCCCATAATTACTATTGCTTCAAGATGGGAATATCATATAATTGATATTATTTTAATTATACCTTTTACAATTAACAGAAAAGAAAGCTATTTCTGTATTTGCTGATTATAGAACTACTAGTAAACCTCTTATCTTCCCAAGTTTTGAATGATCTGTGGATTATGTTAAGATTATTTCTTCCCAAGGTTTTCACATTACTGCAGTACAGTATTTACTTGTATGTCATGCAGTTCTGCTTACCATACTGTATTAAGCTTTTTTTAGCTCCTACATGCACTCTTTCAATGTTTTTTCTTGTGTTAAAACAATTGTTAAACTTTGTTTTTTGTGTGTGTTTATTTAGCAAGTTATGTTACTAGAAACAGGGTGTGGCTTTTAACTTATTAAGCTACTCTTGACTTTCTGTCTGTTGAATTCAGCGAGATTGTGTTATTGATTAAGTGCAGTTGCTGGATTCTCTGTTACTACAACTATATTTTCCTGTTGTGCTGCGTCATTTTCAGGTGCACCCTCAGGGCTGCTTCAGGGTGTCTCACTTGGTTGAGCAGATGAGGTGAGAAACTGTCTGCTCATTCTTAAGGACTTCTTAGTTGTCAACTAAAACTAAAAACGATCTTTCAGAGAGTTTCTCTTTGCCTGTTCTCCTCAACTTGTGCTTGGTGTCCAGAGCTACCCTTAAATGTTGACTGAGGTCTACTTCAGGTAGTCTTTTGCTGTGCAGTCATGGTATAGATTTCTAACCTTAATTATATTATTTCTTTTGCCTTCCTTTAATTTGGGTTTCAGCAAGCATTGTTGTCGCTGTTGGGAGCAGTCTATTCATTCATTCTAGCCCTGGACTAGATCCTAGCCCTTCAGTTGGTGTGAATTTAACTGATGATTCGGTTTTCTCATTTGACTTGCAGTAGGATGTAGCCAAGAGGAAGTTGCATGTCCAAACTAAACTGTCAAGTTCAACAGTAAATAAGTACTTCAAATTCATCTTTGTAATCCTCTGTAGTGATAGATCTGCTATATGCATCTCTTTACCTGGTTTGTAAGATGTTTAGGCTATAGCATGGCAACCTGAGAAGCTATGCTGACAGAATTGACTTACAGTCACTCTTTATTGTCAACTGGGCCTTTGCTTTTCTCACAATGTACTCTGGTGAAAATGATGACAGCCATTTAACAATAGCTAGACATTCTTTGAGTGGCAGTTAGTCAATGTGTGTGATGTGAATGTAGCACCAAGGCCACACTCACTTGTGTTACATATTGCAAAGTTATTTCTTCCTTTGAGTTAAAAAATGTCAGGACTGGTTGTTGTACCGCTAGTGCTTTCATCTCTTGGCAAATGTAAGCACTTTTCGTGGTAGATTTTGTATTGGCTGAACTATTTCTGATAGCCTGAGTAAAAACTTACAAGATAGTTCGAAAAACATATCACTTAGACAGTGTTCTAGAAATGCAAAAACTAACTGAAACAGTCGGAGTCCTAATCGGTATCACTTTCTTTTGACAGAATGGGTTTTGTGGTTTCTGGATGCTCATTTTACTTATCTAATGTTATAACTGTTTTTCTTTATCAGTTTGTTTTGGAAAAGTTAATAAATCTAAACTTCTGACACCATGTTTCATGACACATGTATTGATAAATGCCATGTTTTACGAATTTTTGTAAATATAGATTATTAGAAGTAGCTTTAACAGTTATAAAACAAGGACTGTATCACATGGTAGATGCTTGAATATCATCTATATTTCCTGAATGATTAATTAACTATATTAACAAATTTGATAAGTGAAACAAAGACAATAAATTTTGAACTCGGTTATAAATGTGAGTGGTGAATTGTTCTACAATAACACAAGCTTACGACAAAGAGAATTTTTTCTCTGTTGCTCATTTATGTTATGGTTGAGTATTTCACTCTTATAAATAATTATTATTTATTAACCATCTATATATATTTTTTGTTAACAGACAGATTTCTTGAAAAACTACATACAGATGATGAAAGAGAACAGAGTGTAATCCCAAAACAGCTGACTGTAAAGAATTGTTGGTGTTCAGGATTAGTTACGTTCATATAATATTAGTTCAAGCTAAAACAGCTTTTCATAATGAGCTTAAATTGTCCCGAAAACAAAGCGAAGCGAAATAAATTTGGCAACAGAGGCTTGTTAAGTAATTCTTTAAACACAAACTATTTTGTGAAATGTACAGCAAAATGTTGTGTCAATGTTAATCCAACTATTCAGTTCTCTTCAAGTGTACCATCCGTCTTTTGTGATCGTAATACATGTGCTATTAGAGTGGAAAATAAAGCAGATACTGGTCACTTCTGTCGTGGAGACGATTTAAGTAGTAACACAAAGAAGTCAAGAATTTCAAGTTCAGATAATTTCATCACTTCTATAGATTCAAGATATGATTCAAGTGAATCATCAAATTGTGATAGCATTTCAAGTTTGGATGGAAAACAGAGTACATGCAGTTGTCATGACTCACAGAAGTCCAGCAAACCAGCAATTACACCTTCAAAAGAAGTGAATGCTTATGTCTGTTGCTCCTGTGATCAGACTGTGACAGGCCATCAGGGATATTATGACCAACAAGAAGATGAGTCAGAACAGCCTGATGTCAGTGAGAAACGCTCCAAAACAAAAGCAGACTGTTGTGAATCCAAATCTGTTGTCGAAAACCAAAGCAAGATGAGTTTTCTCCTTCCCAGTAAATATGAAGAGCAGATGTTCTTTACACCTTCAAAACAAGTGAATGGTTATGTCTGTTGCTCCCGCGATCAGGCTGTGACAAGTCACCAGGGATATTGTGACCAACAAGCAGATAAGTCAGAACAGCCTGATTTCTGTGGGAAACTTTCCAAAACAAAAGCAGACTGTTGTAAATCCAAATCTGTTGCAGAAAATCAAAGCGAGATGAGTTTACTCCTTCCCAGTAAATATGAAGAGGAGATGTTCTTGGAGAATTATGGTTCCACAGTATGTTGTAAACAAGAGAATTGTGCTGTTTTTACTAGAAAAAGTAACACTGAAGTAATGAGGCAAAACGAAAACAAAATGAGAAAATCTTGCTGTAAAGGTGACCTTTGCAAAGTGAAGGCTGCTGAGAATACTTGGTGTGAAGCCATTGAGAGTGTGACTCGAGACTGCAATCTAGAAAATGCAATGGTCAGTAATTTAACTACAGGTGACAAAAGTATTATAAACTCTTGTTGCCAAAAAGATGATGATGATGTCAACCTTGAAAAAACAGAATCCTGCTTCTGTACCCCACATTGTGATGATATTAATGGACACCATATTAGTTGCACCAAACAAAAGTCCTTTACAGTGAGTACCAATACTGTGCTTCTGGAGTGTTTGGATGACCCAGCTACAGATGATAGCAAACATAAGTTCTCAGCGTTGCTTCCAGAAAAGTGTACAACAAAACTGAGAATTCAGAATATTTGTTGTGTTCAGGAAGCAAGTATTGTTAAGGAATGCCTTGAGCCTATGGAAAGTGTTTATTCTGTGGTAGTGAATGTAATTGGTCGCATAGCATATGTGCAACACAATCCTCAGATCACATCACCAACAGACTTGGTAAAGTGCCTTAATAAAGTTCACCTTGGAGCTAGTATCATGGAGACAGGTTCTCGCCATGATGCTGACAAGGAAGGAAAGATACCAACGTCATTAAAATTCTTCTTTCTTTACCTACTGATTCAAGCAGTTCTGTTTGGCACAGCTCTTGTAGGTTATGCTTTAAATGAAAATTGGTATATTTGGATTGCTATAGCAGAAATTCTGTTTGGTATTCTACCAGTACTCAAGAAAGCATTCAAATCACTGAAGAGCTGCAGATTGGATATCAGTATTTTGATGTTTATCGCTGTAGCAGGAACAATACCAATAAAAGAATATATTGAAGGTGCTGCGGTTATTTTTGTGTTTGCTATTGCTGAGGGTCTGCAGGAATTGTGCATGCACAAAGTGCAACGAACTATTTTATCACTTATGCTGAAGGCCCCTCAAATAGCTGTCATTGCCAAGACAGGAGAATGTGTGCCTATTGATAAAGTTAGAATCGGAGCTGTAATTGCTGTCAGGTCAGGAGAGCTTATTCCCCTAGATGGTGTAGTTGTCATGGGGCGAACAGCGGTAGATGAAAGCTCGATATCAGGAGAATCAGAGCCAGTGGAAAAAAGTGTAGATTCTGTGGTCTACAGTGGAACTGTCAGTCAGAATGGTTATATTGAAGTGAGAACTACTTCAGACTCTTCATCATCAACCGTCTCAAAGGTACTGTATGAATTAGTCAGTTTCATACGAGCATTTGAATATGTTTATTATGCTTGTTGCTTAACCATGCAGCAACAAATTGAATTCTGGTAATTTATTTTTTCAGACTAAATTTTTTACAGTATTTTTTTCATGCTCAAGATTAGAGACCTTTAGATCTGACTACAAGAACGAGTACGAAATTTTGTGCGCGGGCGCTCTCTAACCAGCAAACTTGTTGTAGACAGGACAAGATTTCAAGCAAAAGTCGTCCTCTCGACAACAAGTTTGCGCACGCGGGCGCAAAATCTTGTACTCGTACTCGTTCATGTGGTTGGATCTAAAGGTCACTATTACAGTAATCTGCAGATGGCATATACTGGATTGTCTGTATTCCAGGCTGTACATAGAAATCAGATCTTGTGAACCACCTCGTACATAAATTGTGTTAATCTGCAGAAATTGATAAAATGATAAAACACGACAGTATGTTGAGATTTAGTATTCATTTTGTAGAAATTTTTAAATTACAGTTTTACGGTAGAGTTTGGAAGGTAAAATAATTATATGCAAATTTGGAAAAAAATTAAAGCAATGTTATATTAATCAAAGGGCGTCAGATTGCTCATTTGGGACACTAATTAAAAAATTGCTACTCAACACTTACATGTGTCTGCTGCCTTATTTTGGTGCATATTGCTTTTATGTGGGGGAAACTGCAACAAGAAATCCATGTTTTCAATTGATTTATAGAAAACACGTACGGACAAGACCTTGTTGGAAATCCCACTCTAACGCACGTGAGTCCTTCGTGCGATTTCACTTGTGATTGGTCGAAATTAAACACCTGACCGACTTTCCTTGGTATCACAGATCACTTATTGATTAGCGATTGGATAGCGACAAGTTAACAAAAGATTTTTTTCGTCTTGGTGTCTACCTGCGCATGCGTATTAAACACAAAAAATTATTTTGAAATACAAAGGGTTTTTCATCTATTGACTTTGCCACAAGATATATCAAGTAGCAGATTTCTTTACACCATTTGTCTTTTGGTCCACTTTCTCAGCTTTAGTTATTTTACAACTTCAAAACGCTTCTAACAAGTTTGCATAATTTAACAACAAAAAGTAAACTGAAAAACCATAATAATTTTAAAGGAATTTAAAGTGGCCATAAAGTCTATGAAATTGCTCAAATTTGTACCCTTTCTATCTTGCTCCGTGGTTTACAAATGTGATCCGAAGATTATGCTGTAAAATGCAAGTATTGCAAATATTCATGTCTGGTAAATTATTTGCAAGAATTCCGATAATGAAAAACACAACAAACAAACCAAGCAAGCCAGAACTTATTTGTGTTATGATATTAATAGATAAAGTTACAATCTCAGTATTGATATTGACGAACTTCAAAACTCCTAACTCAATGCAGCAAAAATTTCAAAATGATGAAAACTTGCGGCGAACGTGGTTGGCGCAGTTGGTAAGATCTCTACTTTCCAACCATAAGGTCCCCAGTTGGATCGCGGAACATTGCCGAGATTGGAATATTTGTGTGACCTTCTTTTCCGCCAAAGACAACTCAGCTTTCCATCCTTCCGGGGTAGGTAAATGAGTACCAGCGTCTGCTGGGAGCTAACCTGAGATGAATTAGTGTCCCGTCTTCCGGGAGTCAAGGACTCTCATCCGCGTAACACTACAAAAAGCGGAGATAAGCGCCGGCCCCATGGGCCACTAGGCTCGTATAAGGATTTAGCTTATTTACTCGATAAACATTTATGAAGTGCTGTTGCTATTAATACATTTCAAAAACAGTGATCAATCTTAGCTGAAGCATCCTTCGCTTTGTAGGTTTCAGCAATGGTACAAGAAGCACAAGCAAGTTCTGCAGCCACAGAAATTCTTATCAACCGCTTTGCAAAGTACTACACACCAGCTGTCATTCTTGTTTCTGCGCTTATTGTGATCATTCCAGCAATTTTAGGAGCGTCTGGAGTTGGATCGTACTTAGAGGACATTAAAGAATGGGTCTGGCGTGCTCTTATAATGCTTGTTATTGCCTGCCCCTGTGCCCTAGTAATGTCCACCCCGATTACTATTGTCTGTGGAATCACTGCTGCAGCTCGTAGAGGAGCTTTGGTTAAGGTACCATAATAAGTTTCCTATTTTCTCACAAGCTCACACTATTTATACTGTTCAAGTGTAATTATATTTTTTGGTCAAAATTTGATTGATAAAAAGTTTCATGGCTATTTTCAAAATTGTGTCCAGGATGCTTATTTGACCGTACGGCTAAAACACTGTTTATGGAAATTTATAGAGCTAAATAAGGCTGAAAAAACATAATTGGAAAACAATTCTATAATGTTTTTTTTAAATAGGGTGGTGTATTTTTGGAGACTCTGGCTCAGTTAGAAACCCTGGCTTTTGACAAGACTGGCACATTAACTGAAGGGAAGTTTCAAGTGGTAGATATTGAATGTGAGTTTGGTTTGAGTGAGAGAAACACATTGCGACTTGCTGCTGCACTAGAAAGTAAATCACATCATCCCCTTGCAGCTGCAATTGTGAACAAATTTTCAGGGTGTGTTGCAGAGATGATTAAAGTACAGGTATGTTTAATGCTGTATATATCATTTTAAACGAAGAAGTTTTAAATACCAATAAGAGACTTAAGGCCATTACTATATTTATCAATTGCATGACTATATTTGCTGCAACTCGTCCACGCACAATATCTATAAACTTTGTAGTCGCTTTTAATTGTAAGCTAAACTAGCTTAGCCCTTTTCCAAGCCCAGGGCCGTGCTTATTCCCAGTTATTCAAGATGTAAGATGATGAGATTCTACAGTTTTCCCAGAGATGGAAAGCTGAGTGAACTTTGGTGGAAAAGAAGGTGGCACAAATGTTCAAGTCCCGGCAGAGAAAGGAATCGAACCAAAACCTGAAAGCAGGCGTAGTGGTAACAATCGCACCAACCGGGCTGAAGCAATAATTCAAACTCGTCGCTATCCTTGATTTGCACAGACGTCACACACTACTAAACCTTACTGTCTGCCATGATGGTGTACAAGCAGCTAATTAACATGTATGCATAATACACAGTGGGCAATGTGTGTTTATGCGAAAAGAATCTTTAAAGAAGAACCTTCTTTTATGTTGTCTGAATACACAACAACTTGAGTGTCACATTAAATGGAAATATTTTGAAAAACTGAGAAACGATCATAGTCGACCCAGCGTTGTTTCTGTCACTGCAAATTGTATTGTTCAAAATGTTTTCGATTAGTAAAAAGAATAGTTATGAACAAAATTCAATGTAATATATATTTTTAAAAAACAAATTAATATTAGTAATGTAGCCAAAGCATGAAATTTTGGATAAAAAAACAAAGTTGAAACTAAATAAGCTAAGTTTTCTTTCATTTTAAGCCACGATAAATCAAGAAATATATTATTTGGGGAAGATTGTTCAGTCTAAATAACGTATATAACTTCTAAAAGTTGAATTGAATAAAAAAAACACTTGCAATTTAGGTTTTTGCGAAAGATCAGAATTATTGTTATATATCCGATTCAATATAGATAGACACAGTAGACCGTGCTTTATTGAAAACACTTTGCACTTGTTACTTACTTACTGAATTAAGTATCTGTACACTTCATAAAAAAGTAATATAAAACCAATCCTGATTTAACTATCTTACTTACCGTTTTAAAAATGATAAAAAAGCAAGGTTAGGAAAACATTACTTCTTTTATGCTCCTGTTAAAAAACGAATCTGCGAACCGTATCATTTCTTGGAAACAAATCTATTTATAAACCATTATCCTCAGTGCTACTTTTTAATTTTTTTTTATTAAATTCGAAAGACTCGCGGGAAAATTTATACATTTTAAAGTTAAACATACTTTCGATCACCTCGTTGCATTATAAAGGATTCTTCGAGCAGCAAGGGTGTCTTCTTCAAGTCGTCTACAACACAATCGTTCCGAAAGGAGTGTTTTTTGGTAAAACATAACTCACAAATAACAACGATTGCTCCGAAAGGAACGGGTTATTATAAATGAACTTACCTGATTCTGCTCGATGTCACTTAAAATCAAAATTAAAGAAGTTATATTGTTATTTAAAGCAATTTTAATCAGTCAAAACAAAGTATAAAATAAAGTAAATTTGTTGCATGAATGCAATACATAATTTATTCGGAATCTGAACTCATCATCACCATCATCATCAATCAAGTTTTGATCCGGTTTTATTCCCATAAACGAGGGTGGCAGGATTTACCCCACTCTACCAGCAATCTCTCCCACTCCCACTCTCCACTCCCTCGATTCATTGCATCCTCCTTCAAACCAACACTCCTACTCTTCTTCTCCACTTGCGATCTTCATGTCTTCCTCGGTCGTCCTCGCTTCCTCTTTCCCTTCACTTCAATTTCCAATGCCTTTCTTAAAACATGGCCATCATCCCTCCTTAACACATGCCCGTACCATCTCACTCCATTCGCCTTTGCCATCTGAACCATTGTTTCCTTCAATCCCAACATCTCCATTAGGTCTTCTGTCCTTCTTCTTTCCACCAGTTTCGCACCACACATTGCTCTCACCATCGCTCTCTCGGTTCTTCTCAAAATTACCATCTCATTCTCCCTTGAACACCATGTCTCACTCCCATATAACATCGCTTCTCTCACACAACTCCGATAAATCGTTCCTTTCATCTGCAGCAAGAATCTTTTTTAGTTCTGCAGCTCTCCACATTCCTTGAACTTCAACAACAATAACAACAACTTTATTTGCACTGATTATAAAACGTACTTACATAAAAAAGAATAAATATTAATAGATTGATGCAGTGCTGGCCATCAGAAATAGCTTTCGCCAAACGAGTCTGATAGCCGTTTGGAAATTTAATTGTCAGACAAAACTTCACCCAACCAATTCTCGCTCTTGCCGTTACAGCTGCCTCACAACCACCACTTGTGTTCACTCGTATCTCCCAAATAGCAGAAACCTCTCACCGATTCCACCTCTTCACACAACTCCTCCACGGGTCCCACAAATCCATTAACCTGATTGTTGCATCTTCCACCCACAAAATCTCTCCCCAACCTTGCGGTTACTCTCTTTACTTTTGCACATCTACCATTTATCTATTTCCCACATTTCACATACAACACTGAATTTGCCATTACTCGCTTCCCACTTATGCCACATGGATCTATTTTACTTACACTCTTTTCACCTTCTGCACCACTCACTAACACTTTTGTCTTCCCGAGGTT
>JAOBRB020700540.1:0-16995 GCA_027575285.2 Zoanthus pulchellus | reverse complement strand
CTTCATCTGCTATAAAAGTGCTCGATGGTAAGGCCAGAGCGGTCTATAAAGGTGAGTTTCTGGAGTTGGACTAGTTCAAAAACATATAATTGCTACTTAGAGTTTCATGCTTACTAACGAAGCAATCATCAGGCAACTGACAACAAAAACGGCTACATGAAAAGATATACAAATTTGAAAATGGGGAACAATGCTTACTAGAATTACATATCAAGATGTGACTGGACTGCAAAAATGTTTAACGTTCGGGTAAATCTATATTAGGTGACAGCGGTACTTAACAAAAATTTCTTAGAATGTCTGCAAGTCGATGTCATTTCATTCGTTTAAAATCACCCAAAAAAGTATTTAAAAAAGGTATTTTTAGTAGCTTTTCTTTCTCGCACAGTATTAGTATTTTTTTGTTTTAATATTTTCAAGATGTTTTCTTTTCCTCCTTGCGTGCAATTACTATTATATACAGTGAATTTAAGGGCACATTATCTTTCAATGTCGTCCCATATCTAGTTTCATTCTCCCTTTTTTTAGTGGCTACTAGTGGCTACTGCATGAAGCAGGTAGCCACTAATGCTATGGGAAATGAGTGATTGAGTATGTGAGTAAGTGAAAGAGCCAATCAGCGTGCGCCTACTATCAATGTTTCAATCAACCAATCACGATACAGTACTTATAAGTCGACAATTGCTCGTCATCTGCAAGCGACCAATCACGAAACAGTCGATTGGCCGATTATCAACGACTTTTAATCGATTATTGGGTTTCCGAAAGAAAATGGATTTTCGGTGAATCTGCGATTTCGGAAGACCGCCATGATGAGCGCGTATTGTGCATGTGTGCAGCTGAAAAAAATTCGGAAATTACTTATTTATTTCTCTCACAAATCAGGACAGTTTTCAAACACTGTGTACAGTATTTTTTGCTCAAAACATTCTGAAGTTTTTCCAAGATGTAAACAAGCTTTCGAAAGATATTTGCTGAATCATAACCTTTACAGAATTACAGTATACTTTAAATATACTTTTAAGTACTAGCTAGTGAAGTATACTTTGACTAATTTACTTTTCGTCATTCAAAAAGTATACTTGACGTATACATTTCAAGAAGTATACTTGAAGTATACTGTTAAAAAAGTATACTTGAAGTATACTTAAAAGTATATTTTGAAGTATACTTATCTTGTTGTGCGTCACAAAACTAAACAATTATTTAAAAAAAACTTAAACGCAACAAGAATGGGAAACCATAAAAATTTTAATCTGCACTCTATCAATTATGTCCAAGACACCGTATCTCTACTAAAAGATTTCACACCAGAAATCATTCCTGATAGCTATAAACGGATAAAACATAAATATGTAACTATCAATTACAAACAATTCTCAACAATATCAAAATTTCCTACAGACCGTAATTTCATTTTTATTAAAGCTAATAAAAAAAACTTGCCTGGAACGTGTTACCAATCTCATAAGTTGAAAATAAATATATTAGACAACTTTGTGGCAGATCTACATAGAAATCAACTCCTAATGTAAATATACCGTTAAAACGGTCAAGGTTATCTTCTTCAAATTTCAAACTCATGTAGTCCTTTATAATTTGCCCTAAACGCTCTAATAAGCCCCACTCTTTAGTAAATCTCCTCTAATAAACCCTCATCTCTAAAAATCCCTCTCTCTAATAAGTTCCCCTCTAAAAGGGCGAGATTTTTTCAACACATGGCAAGATATAAACGAAGAAGACCATGTAAAACTGAAAACATAATTACAATAAATTTGAACAACATGTCAATCCGCGATCAAACCCAGTGTTTGCAAGATACAATTTTCATCAAAAAATTCAAGGATTCGATGAATCAGTAGAACACTTTACAACTGAAATTCAGATCCTCTTACAAGATTGTGAATTCCCGAATAAATATGAGATGATTAGAGATCGAATTGTCTTCGGAACTATTGTAGAGTTTACTTCAGCTCTAAGTTTTGTTTTCGGTTTCGAAAAGGAGACTAAAACCTAGTTTATAAGTTTTGCATTGTGGGAAAACAAAATGGAGGAATCCCAGCACATGTTTTTGTAGAATATTTCTGTTTTGCTGGAAAAGCCACAGATACTGTGAGTATTCTATCGATAGTTTATTTTCTCATGGAAAATTGGACTCATTATTTGTTATTGTATTTATTAGTTAGTGAATCGCTAACCAGAATGGCGCATTAAAGTCTGTGGTCGATAAGTGATAGTCGCTGGTGGTAATTATCTCCTTCACTCTAGCCCCTCTTCATCTGTGAGATAAGTTGAGATCTTACATAATTCAAGTATCTTCGCGTCTGTTCAAAAGTGTAATTCAAAATGACCGAGGACCAAGAGGTGAGTGAAGTAACATTGCTTCGAGCGAGAGGATTAAGAACAGAATATTTTGACGAATCGAGGAGGCGGTATAGTTGTATTCGAGATGCTGTTACGAACAAAGAATCGTTAGATGATATAGACAGTACCTTAGAAGATTATGAGAAACGTTTCCATGAATTTGTTAATGTACATGAAGTTTGTTTATCAAATGAAATCGATAAAGAAAGGAGGACAGTTTTGATACAGAATTATGAGTATCAAAGAGTTTTAAAAATTGAACTGAGTAAACATGTCGCAGAGTTGAAGTCCGAAAGACGAGTAAATAAATCACCAAGACCTATGAGAAGTAAAACAAAAAGCCGTGCGAGTAGAGCAAGTGTAAAAGAGAAGAGGAGAGCATTGGAAGAGGTAAAATTGAGATTAAAAGAATTAGAAGAAAAGAAGGCATTACAACGAGAGTTGGAACAAAAATGGCGGAGTTTCGTAAAGAACAGAGAGATCTCGAACATAGGATGCAATTGCTGCAGTTGGAGACTAAGAGAAAGCGGGCAGAGGTAGAATTAATGGTGGAAGAAGGCAGTGAAAATGACAGCATTCATGACGATAGTAGTGCAAAAAGTGTCAATGTCAATACTGTAAATATGCCAGATATCCCAGAAGCCTATTCTGTTCCACAAGCTACTACTGAGCAACAGTATATTCCAACAAGTTCATTTTGTAATTATAGTTTACACGTACCAATTTCTTTTATGCCTGAAACCCAATTTGTACTACCCATTAGCCATGCTTGTGTTAGATCACAGGTTACACAGTCACGACAGAATATCCTAAGTAATGTTACAGTGCCTTTCTATTGCTACAATTCAGTACCATGCGTACAAAAACCTGTTTATGTCAGATCTGAGGGGACACAGTCACAACAATATTTCCTAAATAATACTACAGCACCTATCTTTTGCCAAAAGTTCAGTACAACAGTCAGTTTTTAGACCCCCTCTACCACAGTATCATCCATATTTGTCAAAACTAGATCAGAAAATTCCAGTGCCCGAGCCCCCACAGCAACAACAGTTAGACGCATGGATGACAATAGCAGACGCCGTTAAACAAGAACCTTCATTACCAAAAGCCGAGCTTCTAAAATTCGACGGAGATCCTACAGAATATTTAGAGTTTGTAACTAATTTCGTAGATAATGAAGAGTGTCGAGTTAGTGAGGATTCACAATGATTAACACGACTACTAGCGCAATGCACAGGAAAAGCCAAAGAGACTATTAGAAGTTGTGTGAACTTGCCAGAAGGGGTAAGATTTAGTGAAGCTCGAAAAATTTTGCTGGAGAATTTTGGCCAACCCCACATGGTGGCGGATGCCCACCTTAAAAGGTTGAAAGAGCTACAACTAAAGAGAGCACGCGCCATAGTTAATGGAATTCGCCAGGCGTCTTGAGGATACTCAAAGGAATCTTACCAGCATGGGCCACAGGCATGTTAATCGACTTGACAATGAAGACACCATTATTATGTTGATGCGAAAGCTCCCAGAGGAAAGCCTTAAACGGAAATGGGCTGATAAGGCTGGCGTTTTTATAAAGGACAAAGAACAAGCAGAATACACAGACTTTGTGAACTTTATCAGAAAGACCGCAAACCGGCTGAACAATAGGTTCGGACAAGAGTTAAAATTTTTTAGCACAGCTGACAGAAGCCTGAATTCCAGTGCTAGTAAAAGCAAAGAACCTCTGATAACAACACTCGGGACCAAGTGTAGCGAGGAGAAACCAATATCCATTTCATGTCCAAAATGTTGTGGGCGGCATGGTGTTTGGAGATGTCAGTCGTTTAAGAGCGCATCGTTGCCAGAGAGATTTAAAATTGTAAAACAGCATAAGCTTTGTAGGCGGTGTCTAACGAAAGGACATTTTGCTAAAGCTTGCGATAAAAGCTTCACTTGTAAAAAAGCTTGATGTGGTAAAGAGCACCTGCTACACAATCCCAGCGATGACACCAGTGCCGAGCAGCCCAGTAACGCTAGTCAGTCAAAGATCCCTCTGTAACATCATCAGGTAGTTCGGTTCAGGTTAACGCTGTAGGAATTAGCCGTCCAAGACTTTGCTTCAAAAATGTACCGGTAAAGGTCAGCGGTCCCTGCAGTGATAAGCAGATCACAACCTATGCTATTCTCGATAGCGGATCAGACACAACTTTATGTCTTGACATTTTAGTGCAAGAGTTATGCATGAACAGTGTTCAAACTAACTTCTTTATGGCAACGGTTAATCATGAAGGAAAGAAATCAGGCCTAGAGTTGCAGTTAAACATAGAGTCATTGACTAGCGAAGCAAACTTTCAACTCGACCATGTATTGACAGCCAACAACTTACCAGTAACCACAAAGAATTTTGCCACAAAGAATGATGTGAAAAAATTGCCACATCAAATTGGAGTTGACCTACCAGAGATTGATAGTAAGAAAGTGACCATTCTTATAGCTATTGATTGGCAGATATCATTGACAACGAGTTAGATAAAAGAATGGGAAAGAAAGGCCAACCGTTTGCAGTGAAGACCCCGCTTGGTTGGACAGTTTTCGGTCCAGTAGGAGACACTAAGCCTAATGAGTATAAGTGCGCAACTAGAGCGAATGTATAATGCAGAGTTTTGAGATAGCCTTACATCTGCCACACCGTCCATGTCAGTCGAAGACCTAAGAGCAAACTCGGTCATGGATAAGACAGCTCATCTTGTCAATGGACATTACCAAGTGAAACTTCCATTTTGCAAAGATCCACCTAGCCTGCCTGTTAACCTTCCGATTGCTAAGAAGAGATTGTGCTTGCTAAAAAAGCGATTGGAAAAGGACAAAAAGTGTCTTCAACAGTACACAAGGGCAATAGAGAAGTACGAGTCAGAAGGTTCAGCACGAAGAGTTCCTAATGAAGAAGTGGCGAAACTTAGTCCAATCTGGTATTTACCACAACATGCGGTGTTTCACCCAAGGAAACCGAACGAGCCAAGAATTGTTTTTGACTCTGCTGCCAAAAGCAATAACACATCCCTAAATGCCGAGTTGCTTCAGGGCCCAGACAACACTAGTACCTTAATTGGAGTTATCAACCGCTTCAGAGTTAACGACGTAGCCGTTGCAGCTGACGTAAAGAGAGTGTTTCATCAAGTCTATGTCGCGCCAGAACACCGAGGAGCCTTGTGTTACTGTGGTGGCCAAAAGGTGACTTGAAACACGAAGCAAAGATACATCAAATGCTAGTACATATCTTTGGCGCCACATCTTTTCCCAGTATTGCCGCCTATGCCCTTAGGAAAACAGCGAAAGACAATGAAGCCTATTTTTCGTCTGAGGCCGTTGATGCGATGCTTCGAGACTTCTACGTTGATGACTTGCTCAAATCATTTTCAAATGCTGAACAAGCTATTACGAAAGCAAAAGCGATACAGCAGCTATTAGCCAAAGGCGGTTTTCAACTTACAAAATGGATTTCCAACGACCGCGATGTGATGTCTGCATTCCCTGCTGACGAACGAGCGCCGACTGTGAAGAATTTAGATCTCAAGTCAGACAAATTGCCGGTAAACAGAGCGTTAGGTATTCATTGGAATATAGAAAAAGACACTTTTAATTTAGTAGCCCGTGCGAGAGAATACCCAAAGAACCGAAGAGGTGTTCTGTCTTCTATCTTCACTATTTATGATCCACTTGGTTTCGCAACCCATTGCTCTTACCTGGAAAAGAGATCAATCAAGCATTGTGTCGACTGAAGTATGACTGGAATGAAGATCTCCCACCTGATTTATTGGCAAGATGGAACGAATGGAAAGAGGGACTTGAGACCCCGAATAACTACAGTATTCGGCGTTGTTTCAGGCCAGAAGAGTTTGGAAAGGTCACACGAGCAGAGTTACATCATTTCGCCGATGCCTCTGAACATCACGGTTATGGAACAGCTTCCTATCTCCGTCTTGTGGACGACAAAGGAAGGATTCATTGTAGCTTCGTTATGGGAAAGTCTCGCGTAATGCCTCTGAGAAGTGGTATAAGTCTTCCCAAGATAGAACTCACTGCTGTAACCCTTTCCATTCAGATTAATGAGCTTCTCACAAAAGAGTTACAGTTTAAATTGAATATCTATAGTATTCACTTCTAGACAGATTCTGTTATTGTACTGAAATATATCCAGAATGAGTCGAGAAGATTTACAACTTTTGTGACTAATCGAGTAGCAGTGATCAGAGAAGGTTCGGAGCCTTACCAATGGAAGTATGTGAAGTCCGAGATGAATCCTGCAGACCATGCGTAACGTGGGATTAAGCCTTCGAAAAAAGAAAAGCTCGAGACTTGGAGAAAAGGCCCAGCATTCTTGTGGAAGAACATCGATGAATGGCCACAACAGCCTCCCGAAGCTTCAGTCGTGCTTTCATATGATGATGAAGGAGTTAGAAAAGAGAAACTTACAGTGAACACAGCAGTCGTAAGAAACGACTTCTGAAATTCGCTTTTCGAACGCTACTCATCATGAAACAAATTAGTTCAAACTGTTGCTTGGACAATTAGAGCGTGCAAAAAGTGGTACAAACTATGTTCTGATAACAATCATGTTCAGTGTACTAATTAACTAAACCAACCCTTGTCAGTCTCAGACATGCACGCAGCAAGAAGACAGATTATGAATATCGTGCAGCGAGAATCTTATCCTGAAGAATTTGAATTTGCAAGTTCGCCAACCAAGTCTGTGAGGAGGAAGGGAACGCTTGCAGCCTTGAAACCATTTGTAGCGGAAGGAATTTTACGTGTTGGAGGTCGACTTGGTTGCTCAGAATTACCTCAAGATACCAAGCATCCAATGATAATCCCAGGAAAACATCTTGTTACAGAGCTTTTTATTCTTCATGTTCACCAGACTAACTGACACGTAGGAGCTCAGCAAGTATTAGCGCGTACAAGGCAGCAATTTTGGATAGTCAAAGGAGGGTCGTCAGTCAGAAGAGTGCTTAGACGATTTCATGAATGTAAACGTCAAAGTGCAAGGCTTGGAACGCAAGTAACAGCACCACTTCCTGTAGTACGGATATCATCAGATACCCACCGTCTTATTTATACATTTGCAGCTGTTGGACTAGATTATTTTGGTCCATTCTATGTAGAGCATGGGCCGGTCACAAGAACAGCGTCGAGAAACCCAATACTCAACAAACGCGATGAGTGCATCTTCACTTGCCTAAGATACCGTGCAGTGCATACTGAAGTGGCCCACGATCTCACAAACGATAGCTTCATTAATACGGTACTGCAAATTGTTGCCAAAAGAGGACCTCCAAGGATCATATATAGTGAAAATGGTTCAAATTTTACTGGAGCAGAGTCGTATGTCTTTAAGGCTTTGAAGGCGTGGGATCAAAATCGAATCCAGACAGATCTATGCGAACGTGACATCGAGTAGAAATTCAACCCTCCAGCAGCAAGCCATCAAGGCGGAGTTTGGGAACAAGTCATTCGTTCGATCCGAAGATCACTGCATTCAATGATTGGTGAACGCCTGGTAGATGACGAAACCTTAGCAACTTTCTTAGTAGAGGTTGAAAAGATCTTGAACGACATACCCATTATTCCAGTGTCCAGTGATTCCAACGATCTTGAAGCACTTACACCTAATCAAGTCCTTTTTCTTAGACAGAATCCTTGTGTTGCACCAGACAATTTCTCAAGCGGAGATGGAAACACGTACAGCTTCCTGCAAACGGGTTCTGGCAGAGATGGATTAGAGAATACTTGCCCACTCTCCAAGAGAGACAAAAATGGCTTGATCAGCAACCAAATCTAAGAAAAAGGGATTTTGTTCTTGTAGCCAACCAGAATGTACCCCGCGGTAAACGACCCAAGGGTCTCGTTGAGCAGACGTATCCCGACAGTGACGGAGTTGTCCGGCGTGTCCTTCTAGGAACAGCAGAAGGAGAGGCGCAAAGAGACATGAGGAAACTGTGTCTGTTGGAAGAAAATTTGCTGAAACTCTTGGAACTGCTGTCCTTGCCCACAAGAAGAACCATTACCCATCCTAAGAACCTTTGTAGCTAATTAAACTGTATTACATAACCGAACATCGTTATTGTAACGTTAGGATTTCAAGTTCACATTTTGTTATTTAGTTTTGAAAAGACTTCCCAGTAGTCTTTTGAAGGGGAGCATGGAGAATTTACTTCCGCTCTAAGTTTTGTTTCCGGTTTCGAAAAGGAGACTAAAACCTAGTTTATAAGATTTGCATTGCGGGAAAACAAAATGGAGGAATCCCAGCACATGTTTTTATAGAAGCTTTCTGTTTTGCTGGAAAAGCCACAGATACTGTGAGGATTCTATCGATAGTTTATTTTCTCATGGAAAATTGGACTCATTATTCGTTATTGTATTTATTATTTAGTGAATCACTAACCAAAATGGCGCATTAAAGTCTGTGGTCGATAAGTGATAGTCGCTTGTGGTAATTATCTCCTTCATCTAGCCCCTCTTCATCTGTGAGATAGGTTGAGATCTTACAACTATTCCAAGGAAAATAAGAGAGAAGTTATTCGACGAAAGACCAGATCTTACCTTAGAAAAAAGCAACCAACGTTGCCAGTTCCTACGAAACCTCAAAAGCCCAGCTTAATGTTATGACTCCTTCCACAAAAGAAGAGCAAATCCAAGCCATTTCTCGCACTCAGTTAAAAAGAATTTCGCAAGTCAAACATGTGCGTTTAACAAGGGAGCCCAGCGACAGGCCGTAAAATTTACACAGGATGACCAGCGCCGTTTAAATCACAAAAAAAAATTGCGAGAGCTGTAGCCGCCCTCATGGCCGATATGAAACTTGCCCTGCCAGGGGGCAATTATGCAACTACTATAAAAAAGGAATCACTTCGCCCAAGTTTGTAGAGCCAAATTGAAGGCAAAACAAAAATTCATAGTCTGCAAAACACAGCCCAAACAGCTGATGAATTATTCGATACCCTTGCATTCAAATTTATCTCATTAATGGCAATCAATCTGTCAGCAGAGATAAAGTATTTGCAACTGTTAACCTTGGTCTATCTGAGAACAAATTTTGAAAGTGAAAATAGACACCGGAGCACAAGGAAACGTGTTGCCCTTGCGATTATACCGCAAAATGTACCCCCGGAAAATAGACAACAATGGCACACCAAAAGTCGGAACACTGACCCAATCGAAAGTCACCCTAGTAAGTAAATCATCAATCATCTCGGCACTGTAAAAATCCCTTGCTACTTCAAGCACAACAACTAAACGGCAACATTCTACATCACAGATGAGACAGGACCAGCCATGTTGGGGCTCAACACATCTACTAAGCTCAACCTTCTCAAGTTTAATATGGAAGTTAAAGAAGAGTTGCCGCATAAAAATATCCGACCAAAGCCTCACAAATTGCAGAGCGACGCAATCAAATATAAGCAAGACCTAATCGCAAAATACCCCGAATCTTTTAACGGAATTGGGAGATTCCAAGGCAAATGTCATATCACTCTCGACCCACAGTACCACCCATGATCCACCCCCAAGGAAAGTGCCAATCAGTTTGAAGGACGATATAAAGAAATAACTGGATGACATGGTAAAAAGCGATATTATAACCAAAATCCAAGAAGGCGAGCCTACAGCCTGGGTAAACAGCCTTGATCCAAAAGACCTAAATGCAGCATTTAAAAGAGAACATCACGTAATGCCAACATTAGAGGAAATACTTAATTCCAAAGCTAAGCGGAGCTGAAATATTTTCCATAGTCGACGTGAAATGTGGTTACTAGAATGTTGTATTAGATGAAGAGTGGAGTTACCTCACAATGCAACGTTCAACTCACCATTCGGACGCTATCGGTTTAAACGTAGCCCTTTGGATTAAAAATGTCACAGGACATTTTCCAAACAAGAATCGACCAGACATTTGAAGACTTCAGGGGTGCAATTGGCATCGTAGATGATATTATAATATACGGTAAATCAGAAGAAGAGCACTACAGTAATCTGCACAACAATCAACTGATGTATAGAGACCGGCCTAAAACTTAACCCTGATAAATGCTTTGTCAAACAAGACCAGATCAAGTTCTACGAAATAATTTTCAACAAAAGTGGCATTCAATCAAAACACAGCAAAGTTACAGTTCTCAAGCAGATGGAACCACCAACGAACAAGCAAGGGGTCCAAACCCTTCTAGGCATGGCCAACTACATGGAACCATTTATACCAAATTTAAGTTCATTAAAAGTACCACTTCGAGGCTTGTTGACGGAGAAAGCACCATTCTGCTCGAATGCAACATACTAAGATTCTCTAGACAAAGTTAAGGACTAGATCAACGATGAAGTTACGCTGACATACTTTGACCCTAAGAAACAAACAGTGCTACAAGTCGACGGATCATTAAAAGGACTAGGTGCTGCTTTACTTTAAGACAACAAACCAGTTGTATTTGCAAGTAAAGCATTGACCAACGTAGAGAAACGCTACGCTAACATCGAAAAAGAGTTATTAGCTGTTTTATATGGCTGCGAAAGATTCCACACATATCTGTTTGGTCGCACCTTCGGAGTTTACTGAGACGATAAACTTATGGAGAGCATACATCTTAAGCATTGAAAAGCTGCACCACCAAGACTACAGCGAATGCTCCTAAGGCTCCAACCATACGACCTCGTCATAAAGTACCAACCTGGAAAGAAGATGGAAATAGCTGACGCTCTATCACGACTCTAGCCTGAAGAAACTGGCGAAATCACGGCAGCAGCAGCATAATGAACAAAATTCAAAAAAGCACAAGTACCGATCCAGAACTAACAGCCTTGAAAGAGCAAGTATACATTGGATGGCCAACCCACATAAAAGACGCCCCGAGCCTATTGAAACATTGGTCATTCTGGGATGAAATAACCATTTAAGACGGAATCATGTTAAAAGGTCATAGAATCATCATCCCCAAAGCATTGCAGGAAAAGATTGTTTTAATGTTACACCCATTACATCAAGGAATGGAAAAGACAAAGTTACGGGCGAGAACAGCTGTCTACTGGAAAGACATGAACAAAAACATTGACAGAATCACCAAAGCTTGCAGCGTTTGTCAAGAGCTGCAAAACAAGCAATTAAAAAAAACCGATGCTACCATCCCCCCACGACCCTATAACACAGTGGAATCAGACCTCTTCTATCCAGACGGATCAGAATACCTACTTCTCGCAGACTATCACTTGAAATTCCAATTTGCCAGAACAATCCCACAAGGACAGAGTAACAGTAGAACAGTGGTGAAGAATATGAAACAAAGCTTCAGTGAGCATGGCATCCCATAAGTTGTGAGACAGATACAATAGCCAACACTTCGAAGATTTTGCGCGATTCATGTAACCACTTCCCCACACTATCCACGCAGCAATGGTTTCATCGAAGCACAGGTTAAACTAGTGAAAAACACACTAAAGAAGGCTCGATCGGTGTAGGTAAATCCTTATATCGCCATGATGAGTCTACGCAGCACCCCTACAGACAACAAGCTTTCGCCATCAGCCGAACTTCTACTAGGCAGATCAATCAGGGATAACCTTCCAAGGAAAAATCGAAGAAACTACACAAGTGACGAAGTGATAGATAGGCTTAAGCACAGACAAGATCTCCAAAAACATTTTTACGACAGGGGATGCAAGCCATTACCATCGCTTCTCCCAGGGCAACAAGTCCGCATATTGGAGAGACCTAAAACACCTGCAACGAACCAGCAAAAGAACCAAGCCCACAGAAGACAGGCCCTCTTTCCAATATTAAGGAAACTAAACCAGAACAGCAGCTCAAACATCAAATTGTTACTCGAAGCGCACGTGTTGTAAAACCCCCACAGAGATACGATTTTTAGGATATCGTTAAAAACTGTTGAGTGGAGCACTAATTTCTTTATAAACTTTGAAAGACACTTTAATTTTCATTTTTGATTAGTGTAATCATTTTGCTTATAAGAAAAAGGGGGATGTAATGACATGAGTATTTAGTGCGCACGCACGTAGGTGTGAGCGTGTGTGGTCCGCGAGTGATTCATGAATATGTAAACAGAAATTGTTTTAAAGTTCAGAAATTAAAGTTATACAAGAGCCAATCGCTTGAGATCATTACAACCCCCTCCCCTTCAAAAAACATATTTTGTTCCCATTCTTTACATTTCCAACGTTAATCTTCATGTGGAAGAGGGTCTGAGGTTTTTTTTGTCAATTTATGTTTTAAATAGCTTCCCTCTCTAATGAGCCTACCTCTATAATGAGCCTACCTCTATAATGAGCCTACCTCTATAATGAGCCCACCTCTCCAATGAGCCCACCTCTATAATGAGCCCACCTCTATAATGAGCCCACTCTCTAATGAGCCCACCTCTCTAATGAGCCCACCTCTCTAATGAGCTCACCTCTATAATGAGCCCACTTCTATAATGAGCCTGCCTCCTTCCGGAAGTTGTGAAATTTAATAAGCTCGAGAGGTGTATTAGAGTGTTTACGTTAACCATGTTTAAACGGCCACCTGAGAAAACCAATGTGCCTGTAACATGCCAGTTTCAATCTCTGTCATAAAACAGCTGTTTTTTTCAGTTTTCATTATTGCGAATTGATAGTAACATTTGTTCATCTAAATTGCATAGCAATTGAGTCATTTTAATTTACAAAAAAAATTTTGAAAGCAAAAAAAATATTCAAATTCTGGTGCATTTATAAAAGGCAGAACGACACGCTGATTTTCATTATCAAAATAGCTTGCTTGTTTTGCAGCTTCCTTCTTGGTATTTACCGTTTCCCCAATAATTTGAACATCTGCTGATCATGAGAAAATGACGAACAATCCCTGTCCTTCGCTTTGTGTTGATGATTCAAAACACGATGTACAATTTTACCCAGGAAACTCTTGAACTTTCTCGACCAATTTATCATCAACTATGACTTCGGCACTAACCCTAAATCAGCTCTACTTATAAGTACCCACATTATGCTTAAGGTCCTCACTGTTTGAAGTCTCAGATCTGATAGAGAGGAAATAATACTCGAGTCTTTAACATCTTAAACTGTGAAAGCGCAAGAAAAAATGATAATAATAATAATAATTACATTTTTCTTATAGCACTTATCCAAGACCCCCATGCGCCTTACAAATAAATACAGGTTTCAACAGTTTGAGAATCTTTAGGAGAATAGTTGTTCAGGAAGTGCTACTGCAACTTATTTACCCCTATTAAGTTTTGAGATTTGACCCTATCCCACTTATACGCTAGCTTAATCATTTTACGAGCCTACTGGCTTTAGTATTGAGCGGATCAGAGTCTTTGACTACCCCTGGACGGGACATTAATCTATGGCAGGTTAGTTCCCAGCAGACGCTTGTACTCATTTACCTACCTCAGAAGGATGGAAAGCTAAATTGGCTTAGGTGGAAAAGGTCATACACATATTTGAATCTCGGCAAAGTACCGGCATCGAACTGGGGAGTTGTGGTTGGAAAGGCAAAGATCTTACCAACTGCGCCAGCCACGTCCGCCGCCCACCGCGTTAGTACGGCCACCCCTTTAATAAGGCCATTTTTTTTGTGTGGAGCGTTGCTGACCTACTAACAGGGTTCTACTGTATCTAAAGTTGAATGATAATGAAGCAGAATCTAAACACTGACGTCAGCAAAGAATTGCCTATAGCAATCTTTTTTTTTAAGAACCAATAAAATTTTCTTCAGCATTAATTATCTTTTTAGCACTTTAATTCTCAAACTTTAAACTTTGCTCTTATATGCCAGATATGGCAAACTAAGTTATTTTATTACATTCAGTGGCTGAGTATAAATTCGGATGAATATATGATGACAGTAAAAAGTAATATGTATAATGAATAGCAGAGTAATTGTTTCAGTTGAAGTAATTCAAATGGTTAAACTATTTTGCCCGCAGCCATGTTAATTACATTTCCCATTTATCTTGGTGTTTCTCCAAAGTATCTCAGCTTTGTGCGATGTACTTTTCTATGTTGTAAATCAGTCTTGATGAGTGTGAAAATATGACGTATACTTTTTAACTTATAACTTTGTAAATAACTTTATTTTAATAACACGACGACATTGATTACAAAAGCAGTTCTTACAATTTTGAATGCCGAATAAGATTTGATATTTATTTATTTATTTTTTAACTTTCCACTATTTGAGCCCATTAAATATAACTTCCCATAAACTGCGGTAGTATATTTACGCAAAACTATTGAATGTTCCATGTTCCATTAGTTTAATAATGAGTTTTTTGTGTTTTATATCTCTACGCCTGCGGATTTTATTGGTTTGTAACACCAATGTTCTAACTCACGAAATTATTAGAATCTCTTCTCACGTTTAAATTACGCATAAGAGAATTAAAGTACGAGCAGGTTATAAGTTTAATACAATGGAGTTTGTACAAAGCCTAATTTGTTATATCTTTAATAAGTTCCAAAAACGTTTTCCTAAAAGGGACACTATGTTGTTGTACCACAGGTGTATCGACGCATTTAAAACCTTCTGCAATTGCAAAGGACAGGAAAGGACAATAAAAACTTGCACTTATTTTTGTGGTGTTTCATGGAGAGATTTGCAACCCTTTCAAAACACCTCCCTGTGTGTAAATAGTAAGTGTTTAATTCAATTTTTTTCCTAGTAGCCCGGATAGCGCACAAGCAGCTTAACGCTATTGTGCAGGTGGCTGGGTGTATGCGTTTGTGAAAGTTATTTAAGTCGGCAACTTACCACTAATCGGCACACCAACGATCTAGGGTAGAGAAGCAGACTACCATTTTGCATTTTTAAATAAGCTTTGATATTTGTTATCAAAAGGCCGTATTTATTCAAAAGCATAAATGTTTTGTCTATTGTATATTTACCTACATTACAACAATTCACTTTCGCTTGATAATAATGTTCTACAAATACCATTGCGCAATATTGTTTATTTATTATATATAAGTGCTAACAATTTATAGGTTATATTATGATAAGGTTTTATGCTACATAAATTCTTGCTGTGTTGGAGTATTTTCGCCTACTCTTTTGATTTATAAGAAATAGAAGTGCACTATTCCTATTTTAAAACATTTTGTATTGAGTGAATTATTATACATTGGTTATGAGATGTTGTATCTCAGTTTAAGCGAAACCACTCTGTTAAAGACATTTATCATCTACAATTCCAACTGGTACTTACAGTACGTCCTAGACTGTCTATCCTTTTTTTTAAATTTGGACTACTATGTAAGTGCGATACTTAGTACATTTTCGACGATGTACTAGAAAAAACGTTTCACAATTTAAAAAATTCCTCGGTTTTATTGTGTCTATAAGTACATTAATTCATTTTAAGAAGGGATAATAAAGCTTCTTTTACAATTTCTTTTATTTCAGCTGTTTGCACTGTATAGTTAGTTGATTATATACTGATATTTCAATTACTTGCGTCAAGTAATTATGTTCAAAAATAATAGGTATCAAATGCATTTCATTTTCTTCTTCGAGGAGGATCTTGTTTTAATGAACCAGCGCTCGACCTTCTGGAGCCTTTTTGAAATGCTGCAGTCCTCAACCTCCAAACATAAATACTGAGAACTGGCGAGTGGTTGTTGCTATAAAACCTAGCAGCTCCCAGGCGATGGAACGTTGAGAGATTTTAGCAATACCGGCAGCGTGTTTTTGACGGCGGGAAATTATCTTTGTTGAAATTATATGCTTTCAAGCCAGTTTAGTTTGGTGGAAAATCCCAATATCAACAACGGTAATGATAATTTCTTCAGTTAGTGAAACACTGCGGTACAAAAAGAACGTTGGAGTCTCTGCTGTCACTAGTAACTACTCCAGTCTACCCAATTATGTTTAATCAGTTGGGAAGAACGTGGAAGTTAATACCAACACTTTTAAAACTGTTTTAAACGACGAGATGTTAGTGATAATATTTCTTTCTTTTAGTTTGTGGTACCGCAGTACAATCAATTATTACAAAAATGTTAGGCTTTATAAAGTTTACCAAACGCGGAACAAGTCCATTATTCAAATTCTTCAATTTTTCTCTGCATGATACATTTACGGTTATAACAAAACTTTTATGTCTAAATTTTGCATTTCATTTGTATTTTGAATTCATCCGAGCAATGTTTGTAGGACGAGCTTTTTTAAAATATGAAAGTCAAAAGTTCAATCTTGATACAAAAAATCATATTACATTTTTTTAAAAGGCACTACTCCTCCACCAATCACAACAAGCGGAACCGTGCAGACAATAATTCCCAGCCACCAAAGTAAGTTCAGCTTTCTAATAACATAAACTCATTTAGCTAACTTTGAGTATTTAGGCCACATAGTTCTTGCAGTTGCTTCTTTGGAGTTTATCAATCAAGTAAACATGAATAAGTTTGATAAAAAAACTCTATATGAATATAAAGTTACTGTTTCTCCAGTTGAAATTTTTTTTTAAAAAAGTTAAAAAGTTGAAAATTTGAAAGTTGAAAAGTTGAAAAGTGAAAAGTTGAAAAGTTGAAAATTTCTTGAGAATTGCAAACGTGCAGATATAATACCAAAGTTTCTCAAGTTCAGAATTCCAAACAATGGCTGTTTTG
>JAOBRB020700429.1:4333-16995 GCA_027575285.2 Zoanthus pulchellus | reverse complement strand
CTCAGGTCTATGAAAACAAATTGTATGACCTTATAGGTCCAACCGGATGACATAGCTCTTAGAGCCCTTTGATTTTCAGTACAGCCAGCTGCTAGCTTACATTGCAGCCAATTTTTTTAGATGTCCATCAAACTTTACCATTGACATTGATATAAATTTAAGTTGAAGAAACTAGTAGTAATCGTGGATTGTGTAAGTGCATTCGTTCAATTGTAAGTCGCGGGGAGTTCGATTTGTTAGCGTTGTTAGATTCGTAGAGCGAAGAGTGGAGTGGTTATTTTTTGCTTGGTAGGAGTGTTTTTAATTTTGAATAGTCCTGTCTTCAATACTCTTTCTCTTCCTTGTCAATCGCGAAGAAAATGAAGCAAAACCTGATAATGAGGCATTAAAACCTGATCGATCGACGTTGGACATGAAAGCGAGGCTAAGTCAGTGAACGACATTTCGCCTCGAAAAGCTATAGCATTGGACGAGATTAGGAAGCGTTCGTTGAACTCACGCAACAACTGTACCCCTCAGGGTTATAACTACCGCTAGATATCTACCTTGACACTTTAGGACATGGAAGGAAGGCTAAGTCAGTGAACGACATTTCGCCTCGAAAAGCTATAGCATTCAACGAGATTAGGAATAAATAACGCAAATACAGCTGACAATTAAAATAAAATTGTCGTAATCCTTCATAGAATCTATCTTTATACTACTACTACTACTACCACCACCACCACCACCACCACCACTACTACTACTACTACTACTACTACTACTACCACTACTACTACTACCACTACTACTACTACTACTACTACTACTACTACTACTACTACTACTACTACTACTACTACTACTACTACTACTACTACTAATAATAATAATAATAATAATAATCTCTGTTTATTTTTCCCGTTTTGCTGAATAACAAGGAATGGTCATATAAATTCAATTCAAAAGATAATGATACAAATACAGGACTACTTCTGTTTTTGATATTTAACAGTGATGAAACTCCCAAATCTCAGTCACGGGAACTGAAACGGGCTGGCAAGATCTCAAGGCATAGGGCCTGATTTGAACATTGTGTTGAGCCAAACTGGAGAGCAGTTTGGCTTTATCATCATCATCAGATCCTTTTTATGCCTAGGAGGCACATAGGGTCATCACAAGGTTCTTACACTCTTTCCTGTCAGCCGCTTTGACCGAACCTCATCCCATGACGTCCACCCCATCTCGTTTCTCTCTTGCTCTACCGTCCTTCTCCATTATCATTATCATTATCATTATCTTTATCATTGTTATTATTATTATTATTATTATTATTACTTTTCTCATTTTAGGAATTGCTGGTCAGCCTGTCGCGATGATGCAACCACAAGTTGCAAGCCAAAGTAATAGTACCATTGCCTATGCACAGTACCAGTACCAACCAGCACAAGCCCAGGTACAGGTACAGGGTACACCAACCCATCCACAGCAGATGGTAGCAGCTCAACAGCCTGTAGCAGTTGAGCCCACTCATCAGTATCCACAACAGGTAACCCAGTACTAGTGATGCTCTGAAGTGACATCCTATTGATCAACAGTAACCGCCATCTGGTTAGCCTAGTTGGTAAGGTGCCAGTCTATCGTGCGGGAGGCTCGCGTTCAATTCCTTGGCGGGCCAACACTCAGGGTCTTAAGATAATTGAGGAGAAAGAACTGCCTTTGTTCTAACATCTGCAAATGGTGACTTTCGCGTCTTCTCGGATAAGGACGTTAAACCGTAGCCTCGGGTGTCTAGCACCTTTCTCAGAATCTTTGCAGTTCCAAGCAGGCAAACCTTTTGCAACATTTTAACTGGGCATTCGATCTTGCTCTTAAATAACCAGTCATGAAATCGATTGCTGATCGTTCCTAGGACGCCCATAACTATGGGGATAATGCTAACTTTCTTAAGCTTCCAAAGCCTCTTAATCTCCCTCTTTAGATCCTGGTATTTTTCTATGTTTTCATTCTCTTTCTGGATTATCCGGGTATCGAAAGGGCATGAGATATCAAGAATGATGCAATCCCTTGCTTTCTTGTCAACAGCAGTAAGATCAGGCCAATTGTTGTTGAGCTGGTGGTCAGTTTGGATCTGAAAATCCCAAAGGATCTGATGTTCATCGTTCTGTAGTATTGGTTCCGGTGTGTGGTAACACCACCTTTCAGCCCTTTCAAATCCATAAATATCGCACATACGCCAATGCAGTACCTTTGCAACCTTCTTGTACTCGTAGCCAGCCAGTTGCTGGCACTCTGTTGTGATGTGGGCTATGTTCTCAGACCATTTTCCACACATCCTACATAACGGTGACACATTCTTTTTGATCTATGCACTTCTTTATGGCTTTGGTTCTTATAGCTTGTTCTTGTGCTGGAAGTATTGTGCTCTCAGTCTCTTTTTTGAGTCCACCCTTCTGAATCCACAACTACGTTCTCTCATCATCCATGCTCTCACTTATTTCTGACACCATTTCCCCATGCAATCTCTTCCATAACCATCCTTGTGTGTGCTAACAGTAAATCTCTTTCCGTACTTTCTCTGGTTCAAAACGCCATGTTTTCCCACTTCTTTAAGGAAAGGTTCAACAGAATGTATCACATACCAACTCAAATTGTTCTTCTCCTGGGACACACAGTCTACAATACTTATAAGTCCTCTGCCACCCTGTTTTTTTTCGCAAGATATAACCTTTCTACATTGCTGTTTGGATTGAATGCACCATACATAATCAAAGTCTTTCAGGTTTTTTTGTCTATCTCGTCAAGCTCTGCCTTTGTCCAATCTATTATTCCTGCCCCATAACGAAATATAGACTGCCCATGCATATATTGCTAAGATGGCATTCTTTCCATTAAGCCTAGATTTCAAAGTTCTCTTCAGCCTCTGCCGATACTCCTTGATTACAAGCTCTTTCATCTCTTTCTGCTTAATGGTGTCGATCTCCAATATCCCGAGATACTCATACTTATCTTGTTCTACAGCTCTGATCCTTTGACCATCTGGTAGTTCAATACCTTCGCCTTCAGTTACCTTACCCCTTTTCATTACCACTACTGCACACTTTCTCATACTAACTCCTTTCCAATATCTTGGCTAAAGAGCCGCACTGTCTTAACCAACGGACAGTGGTTATTATTATTATTATTATTTATTTATTTACCTTTTTAGAGTCCAATTTCAAAAATACTAATAATTTTTTGCCGACTGGGAAAAAATCGTATGCTCTTTATTCTTAATTAGAAACCGGAGTACATTCATGATAACGAGGCAAAAAGTTTAAACATATTTTAGGTTTAGTCAAATTGCAAAAGATTTTAGTAATTACAATGTAACTTGACTACGGTAGCACTTATTTATTCATTCATTTATTTCTTTATTCATTTATTCATTCATTTATTTATTTATTTATTCATTCTTTCATTTATTTATTCATTCATTTAATTATTCATTCATTTATTTATTCATTCATTTATTTATTCATTCATTTATTTATTCATTCATTTATTTATGTATTCATTCATTTATTTATTCAATCATTTTTTATTCATTCATTTATTTATTCATTCATTCATTTATTTAATCATTTATTCATTCATTCATTTATTCATTCATTTAATCATATATTTATTTATTTTATTCATTCATTTATTCATATATTTATTTATTTATTTTATTGATTTATTTTCTATATTCATTTATTCATTTTATTTATTCATATATTTATTTATTCATTTAACTTCGCATTAGAAATATACTAATTACAAATGGCAGGGTGTCCACACTAGCTACACCAGTTACTGTGGGCCCACTTATTGTCAGTTATGCTAGTTTATACCTTATATACCTGTATATCTGCGCACCGAACGCATTCCAATTACATTTGTCAACATAGTTTATACCTAATGTTGTGTAAATAAGAAAATCTCCCGAGGTAATAATGCTTGAAAACACTCGACTTCTTAGGTAAAAATTGTATAATTTGTTCGCCCTCAGACTGATACTACAGCTGTAGCAGCAGCTCAGCAGGTTTTACCGCAGTATCAGGCACAGGCCTCCAATATAAGTGGCACTACCCCGTCACCAGTCCCCCAGCATTCAGCAGGACCCGTGATGTACAACACTGAACCAGCCCCACAACTGGTAAGTTAATGTGAATGCCATTGCTCTCCATCCCCTATCAAGAAATTAACAGAAACCTTACAAGTGTTTGGCTGGCCGTGAGCGTAAGAACCTGTGAATTTCGCGAGTGACGTGTAACAAGAAAACAATGAAGCCAAAACAATAGATAGAGCGAACATGATAGCGACAGAACAAAGAAAAAATTTCACAGGTTCTTACACCGCGTTAAACCCTAGTTTTTTTTATATGATTTTCATGGGGGGCTAACTATTCTTCAGTTTTGACGGGGAATTTTATTTGTCATATGAAATTATGTGTAACGGTTTCAAAATGGCGACCAGATTTAAACACTTAGGGAAAAAGAGATCAGTGCGCTTAAAACTGCAACGGATATCCCTAATACCATCCAACGGATATCCCTAATACCATCCAACGGATATCCCTAATACCATCCCAAGTACAACTAAGAGTGTTTGCTAATTGGTGTTAATAGATTGGGGAACTGAAATTATTCTTCGAGTGGGTTCAGTGATTAAAATAATTGTTGGAGCATCTTTTCGTGTTTGCTTGTAATATAAACAAGATAGTTCTGACTACAATCACAGGTTGTTAATAGTGATGCAAAACTTTTCCGTCGCTTACCTTCTTCAATACAAAATATTTAAAAGCGTCAATTTGTCAACAAATTAAGCTAAAATTGTTGAGCGTCTTTTAGCTTTGCTTGAAGTTTTAACAATCTCACACAACTTTGGAAGTTGGACGTACTTGCACTAAATTCATTAAATTGTGCATGGACGTTTGATATCTCACCCAATTTTGAAACATTTAACGAATAAAGACAACTCTGGATGAAAAGTTTTATTTCTGAATATTAATTGTTTTTGAAGATAGACTCTCAAAAACTTTTAAAGTCCGACTTGTTTGTCAATGGATTTTAAATTAAAATTTTCAATAAATGGCATACTTTAAAATCGTTAGCAGTAGTTACTCTGCTATGGTATTAAAATACAATCAAAGGTTAACTTGTGAAATTACGAAATGATTTCATTTGCGTGTATTTTTCACCCTGCTAAGAGTTAAGAATTATCATAGTTTTGACAAAACGTGTGTGAAGTTATTTTCTAATTTTACTCGTCACCATTCTATTACACATAAATATTTTATGAATTTTTCAAGCTCTATTAATTTTTGATATATATAAGGTATAGAATTTTGTAAATCCCAACTTTATCTATTTGCCAGTGTTTTTTGTCATTTGTTTTAATAGTAATTATATTCTTTCATTTCTTAAATTCATTATGGTTTGCTACACACTGTGATGTGCTGCACAAGTGATTCAAACAATTTTGACACACAGAGTCACCTTAAACTATTTTATTTCCCTCCTTTTATAAGCCTTGTGGCCCATGTAATTGCATGGTACTTATCTTCGACTTTTTTAATCTTTAATTAGATGAAAATAAAAACGAAAATACCGGCAGAGAATATTTGCGGCCGAAGTTGTTCCTCCCTACTCATTGGAACATTGAATAGCACAGTTCTGTAGGATAATTGCATATTGGGTGGTGGGTAGAGATACTATTAATCTAGCCATAAAATTAATCTTCGTCAATTTAAAAATTGATACACACTGGTCTGAACACAGTAGAAAGTAACATACCTAGATTTATGAGATGAAAGATCCTCACTTGAAAGTTCGTTTGTGTTGGTAAAATTCGTATTTACCAAACAATTAAACTACTATTAAATTCCTTGAAAAAAATTGGTGCTGTCAAGTCGAAAATTTTCCTTTATGGATCCCCTAAATGGCTGTTGGTTGTTTCATATTGGAAGAAATTCGTGAATGAAACTTTGATAGGGGCATTAAACTTAGCTTGAAGTAAAACCAAAATTTAGATCTCAGAATGCAGGAAATAGCGTATCAGAGAGGTTAAATAATCAAAATTTAACGGGGGAGCATGCCACCGGACCCCCCTAGTTTGCTTTCGCTTTTGGCGCCCGATATCTTGCCCCCCAAACCAAAAATTGCTGCCGGCGCCTCTGCACGTGATATATTTTATCTTATAACAGGGCTCATTACTGTTTTGATCCGCCATCTTTTCTTTACTAATAGACCATCACAACGTTAGACCACTAGTATAATAGCCAGTCAGAATTGAGGATACATGTTAGACCGTTTGTAGGTTTATAGGAATATAATGTAGTCAACTTTTTGCAATTACGCGCGCCATATTTTGAAAGGTTATTTTGTCAAAAATCCTAATGAAAAATGTTATGTCGTCTTTTTATCTTCACATACTTCCCCTTGCCATCCGCAGTAATTAAACTGATAGAAACGTTTACATTATTATTTTCTTCTCCAGGGTCCAGGCAACTCTGCCACCCCATCTTCAGGGCAGAAGAGAGATTTGGAAGCAGATAGAACGGCTGTGTATGGACAACCAGCAGCACAGGGTTACTATGACAACACAAAGCGAACTCGGTTCTGATCTGCATCGCCCTTCAGACCCATTCCCACGCGGCCACTGTGGAGAGCTTATTCATCGCATGGATCTTCTGTACTTGTTTGTTTATTTGCTTTAAGTACTAGTTCTACACTTTTGATTTGTGCGTTAATGTGGGTTTCGTTTGTATTATAATGATAAGTTAATGTTATTACGTCATTTCTTTTTCTATCAAAGCTGTTTGATCGTTCATGAATATGCTAAAATTGAGTGTAGCCAGCTATAAGGAGAAAGCTTAAAGTGCTGGAGGACATTCTCCTGCCAGGTTTAAAAAAACATTTTTCCTGCCCAAACTCATGTTATTATTTTTTATTTTGCTCCAGTTTATATAAGAACATGATATCGTTAAGTAACCTTATTTATCTTTCTGATTTTAATGCAAGTTTGAATTCTTGAAATTTTCAGTGATTATCATAAATTATCATAATCATGATATATTAGCCATGGTAACAAATACACAACGAGTTCATTTTGATAACTATATTCATATATTTTTGTTTATAATTTGAGAGAAACAAAATAGTTAGTATTGATACCTGAGTAATTGTAGCTTAGTCAAAGTAACCATAGTAAAGTTCTATTCCAAAAAACCAAATTGACTTTCATGCCTTATCCGAGTGGATCAATTCCGTTTTCTAGTTACTTACTCACCAACCCCTCCCTAGGGCTTGAGTTAGGTGTAGGGTTACGCCTAAGATTAATCAGGGCCCAGTTGTACAAAAGCTAATTAACACTAACCCAGGGTTAAATGTTTAACCCACGATCTTGTTTCCAATCTTACAAAAAGAAATTTTAGCTGTAATTTTAGGATTAACAAGACTTTTCCTAGAAAATTCGAAAGAGTATTCATATATAATCGTTTACCTTTTCTTAAAGAAGAAATTCCTGTTTGAGTTTTTGCTTAACCCAGGGTTAATCTTAACCAGCCTTTGAACAACTGAGTAAGTTAGTAGGTTACCAGAAATCAGAATCGATCCATTACCAGATTGAGACATCCAATGATAAGGTAGCTTATAAAACCATGAGGATCACATTCCTTTCACACCATCATTTCGCACTGTAGAAGTAATAGTACTAACCATGAGACGTAAATAAATTAAAGTAAGTTGTGTTACGTAGCGGAACATAGAAGAACTTTACGTACTCAAGTGTCATCTTTAATAGAACTAACCATGAGACGTAGATAAAATAAAGTAAGTAGTGTTACGTAGCGAAACATATATATAATAATATATAATGCAGTAATTATATATAGCGCTTATCCTATAAAGCTCTAAGCGCTTTACAAATATATACAGGTTTTTAACAGTTTTAGGGTCTTAGAAAGTCCGCTGAGCGGTTCACATAGAAGAATATTACGTACTCAAGTGCCATCTTTAATATTCTTTTATAGTGGAAACTTCGCAGTGCGTTAGAGGTGTAATGATTTCATTTTCGGTTTTGGAATGGCTAACTACCAGCTGCTTATTTTTACCTCATTTCATTCACTGCGTCTCAAATGTGTCTCTGCTGCCCTAAAAATGAAAAAGAACATTAGAAACTCACTTTTCTTTTATGTATGTGTCATTATCCCCTTTATACTCCTTTCAACTGATGACACAAGGAAATACACAGTTTTAATACACAGTTTTTAATGAGAGTAATTTTCTTAGCTATAAGGTTGGTAATGTTGGTTTTGGTACTTTTATGTCAAACACTATATCTGTTTAATTTTACGAAAAAATCACTCTTGAGTACCGATAAAAGTTTGATTCAAACCGGAGTAATGATGTTAGTGTTGTTACGTACGTACAAAATGTTAGCATTAGAATAAAAGGCCATTTCCGAGTTCTATTGTGCCTCTGATTCAAAACGAGTCTAAGTGTGAAACCGTTCACATGAAAATGAGCACTGTATTCATTTTCATTTTCATGCAAATCAAAGTCATTTTCATAAGAATGGCCTTGCACTTAGCCTGGAATTGAAACAAAGGCTTAAGAGAATTCGGAAATGGCTTACTAAATATTGCATCAAAATCCCACATTACTCCCTCCCCTCCCACCAAAGTCCAACCTTACTCCCTCCCCGCCCCTCTTCCAACCAATAGCGTTCTCTCTGGCTTAATACTATTAAAAGAGCAAAACACAGCGGGCAATATCTTTTTATTCGGTTGATCATGACTATTTGCTTTTTAATAAGCATGAAGTTCAGTGATTCATGCAGTTGTTGAAGTACTACACTATAGTACCAATCCTCCACTCAAGGTTTCTCTAAAGTTGATTAACTACACGCTTCTATTAAGCCATATTAATAGAAGAGTTTCTTTACCTACATAGATATCTGAACAGACATAACTATAATGTTGTTGAAAAAAATTGCAAAGCAGTTACTATTCTTCAGTAGGATGCCCACATTGTGTGCAAATTTACCATTAGTTTCAGCTCCATGAAATCCTAAAAGTGATTCAAGGACTTGCTACTAAGTTTGTCCCAGAAAATGACAAATCAGTCACAAACGTGAAGCCCAAACCAGTCTATAGAGGAAAGATTGATTAAATGTGATTCTGTATAAGCAAAAATGTGCAGCAGCAATTGATTTTCATGAATCATTTAAAAGTAATTTCATAAATTCATTTTAGCGTTTGATTGTAATGTTTATTTGATTTCTTAGAAACTGAAATTTGATATTATATAGACATTGCATACTCTAGATTCTTTATGAGCAGTTAAAGCAATATCCTTATTACTGGAAAGAGAATGCAAGAAACGTTTTAATTAGGCAACATAGACTGATTCCATTAATTAAGTAATATGCTTTTCAAGTAGATATCATGGTTTCATGTATCTTGAGGAATGATCATAAATTCTAACCCTCGTGATCGTTATGTTTTATAAATTGATAGGTTGTTCGCCCTAGTGAAAAGAAGTTTGGAGCTGCCGTTTCGTTCGTCGGAGCGAATCATTCACTCCAACGAATGACTCCAGTATAAAAACATTCGTTCAAATATTTGTTTCGCTGTGGTGTACAACTTATTAAGTTTTGAAACTGATTCATTAGACGCAGGATTCCATTTATCTCTAGTTGCGTTAATTATATAATTTACATCTTATAGATTAATAGTATACCGTTTTAAATGGTGTTTACCTCAGTTTTATTAAAGTGGTAAATTGATGTTTATTTATATACTTTCCCCATTCCAAACAATGAGTTTTGCTTTGTTTTTTCAATATCATACAAAGTCTTTTTATTTTTTGCATACTTTTTATGGTAGTCTATCTAATATTCTAGAGGTGGGGTTTGAATTCCTTATCACTCCAGCTCTGTCAAAGATTTTACATACACGCAGAATTATTTGCAGAATTTTATCCCTGTCATACACTCTTCATTTGATCTTGTCTTACGTACATGCAGAACATCATCCCTGCTCGACCCTTTTCATTTGTTCTTGTCTTTCGTATATACAGAATTTCTTCCCAAGCCATGCAATCTTCATTTGTTCTTGTCTCACTTACATACAGAACTTAATCCCTGCTCGACCCCCTTCAGTTGTTCCTGTCTTAGATATATACAGAACTTCATCCCCGCCCCACCCTCTTCATTTGTTCTTGTTTTGCTTCCACGTAGAACTTTATCCTCACCCCACCCCACGGTGTTGGCATACACATAGAACATCATCCCTACCCCAGCTGTTTCATTTGGTCTTGTCTCGCATTTATGGTTTATAAGGTTGTTTTATGAATTTCACTCAATTCATGAAGGGATTACTTCTAGCTTACAGGTAGGAAGAAACCGATGAACTGCCTCCCACAAAAACTAATGACATTTTATTACCCTAATAAATGAAATTTAAATCTCTTCTCCCCATTTTTTCATAACTGTTGTGTTATGAAAAATATGTTACAATAGAAATATGTATTTCTCCAAAAATGCTAAAACTGATCACAAAGAGTGTTGTGCAGTCTCATTTTAAGGATACAACTGGAAGAGTAAATGTCGTTGTCGTGAAATTGTAATCTGCAGTAGTGTAAAATGTTTACCCTTTCCCTCTCAATCTTCTCTTCTGCTTAAAATGTAACCAAAAGTATTCTTTGCAAGCTCATTCTGTGAACCTTTAAGATCTTATAGACCTAGAGGGAGTAGGGAAGGCATACAATCGCATGTTTAAAGGTGTATATTTTATCAAAGATCCCACCTTTATTCCCAATAAACCCAAATTTCACAAAGTCATTCCGTTTGCCTCGAGTAGTGGCGTGCCTTGCAGATATGAGCCCACTTTGGTGATACAAATTAAGTCCTTTTTTCAGAGGGAGAGAAGAAGCGAGACATTTTCAACAACGTTCGATCAGCTCATTCAATCCAGTAGAAAAGGGCAGACTTTATAATTAATGATTTTGACCATTTTCGCAGTCTCAAAGTACTTTGGCCCAGCATTCAAATTTGACCGCCCAACCTTGTTTTGGGTATTAATTCTTTGTATTAAATTTGAATGCAGACAAATTCATGCCGAAGAAATGTTATGTAGAAGTCCTGACTGATGTATGAAAAAGATATTTTCTTTCTGTTATATCAAATCGGTCGCAACATAACACGAGAAAAGTACGCTCCTATTTGTGCGAGGTTTGTTGTACACAATCAATGACTTCTATTTAAGTGTCATGAAAGATTCCCTTACCATGTTAAACGTAGTAGTACAGGAAAATCATGTAATTCATGGTGTTCATTACTCCTGAAATTCCTGGAAGTTTAAAATTTTCTTCCAGGGCCTGGAAACCTGAAAAAAGTAGATGACGATAATGATGATGATGATGATGATGATGATAATTGTATTAATAATAATGATAATGATAATAGAAGTAATAATGATAATAGAAATAATAATGATAATAATAGTAATAATAATGATAATAATAATAATAGTTATAAGAGTAATGATAATAATTATGATAACAATAATGATAATAGAAATAGTAATAATATTTGCCAACGAGACAGCTGAGCGAAGACACGAAGCTGGCCAGACGGCAGCATTATAAAGCTGTGCAAAAGAGCTATGCAGGTGGAAATAATCTTGAGTGATCCAGATACTGTAGATGTATGTAAAAAGTAAAGATGTAATGCCAAATAAGTCTTTTGTCTTCAAATGGACTATCATCGTGCGTACATCGTGTGACGTCAGGGTGGCATGGTGATAAAACCTTGCAGCTAATTTAATTCGTTTTGATTATCACTAACATTTAATTTCTAAGATGAGATTGCCGTTAAAGAGAAAGGTTTCAATATGCTCAATAGAATGTTACGATAAAAGCTTCTATGTTTGTTTGCTTTTTACACGAAGTGCGGAATTTGCTGAGATATTTTAGGTTATATTTGTTTCCAAATAGTAAAATGAGAGCACCTGCTCTTAGTGCTTGTACAGCTCAGTTCTGTCGTCCTCATGGTTTTGTCTTGCTCGTTGGCACTTAGTGATAGCTAAATCCTACTACTAGTAATATTAAAATGGTAATTGTTATAAAGTGCTAATTTGTATTGCTTTATGTACCTTCGAAGCGAAGGAGTTATCAGAAGTTAAAGGTTTTTGGTAGTCCGCAACAGCGGCTTACCTATATGTTTAATTATAAAACACCCTCCTGTATGGCCTTAGTAAAGAAGACAGGCAGATTATTACACAGTAGTAAATGCTCTCTGCCCTTTTGGAAAAGTGCATGTGTTTCCTTATAAGTCGCGCGATAAAGTATCGAGATACACGACCTATATATACGGCCTAACGTCCTACCCGTGAAATCGCAAAGGTTTAAGCATTTCCAGATGTTAGAACAAAAACGGCACTTTCTCAATTACTTAAAGACCCTGAGTGCTGGCCCATCCGGGAGTTGAACCGGAGCCTCCTGCCCAGCAGACTGGCACCTTAATTACAATTATAGGCCAACTAGGCAGCAGTTGATAGTTCCCCTGCCCTTCTGAAATTATAGGCCAACTAGGCAGCAGTTGATAGTTCCCCTGCCCTTCTGAAATTATAGGCCAACTAGGCAGCAGTTGAT
>JAOBRB020700319.1:3016-16999 GCA_027575285.2 Zoanthus pulchellus | reverse complement strand
CGTACTCACGAAACAACGTTGTAGAGATGAAAATGTAGTCCGTTTGTGTGTTTTTTTCTTAAACTTCCTTATATATATATATTTTATTATCTGAGATAAATCTATATAAGAGTCTTGTGAACCTAAAATGTCGAATAAAATTTGCTTAAGCTTACGTCTGGAAATTATTTCACTTTACCACTTAGTTTTTTAACATTTTTTCCAGGAAAACTTGAAAGAGACCGCCGATGCATATAGACGTTCAAACGAATCAAATCTTGAAGATGATATTGAGGAGAAGGTCGAGGGAGATCTTCAAACACTGATGTTGGCAAAACTCGGTGCAAGTAAGAACAGAAAAACTACAAGAAGTTAATGAAACTGAATGTTTCTTTCTATTGCATGTAAACAGCGTAAAAGTCTTGTTTTGTTTCTATTGTAACCTTTTTCTCTGATAAGGTGCTCGAAAAAGATCAGTTACGTACAATTGGTGCTTTGTAGTGTTTGTAAGGTTATTTGCGCTATCCCACTGCATTATATTATTGCTCGGCTATTTGTTAGTAGAATCGTTTTTTTCTCTTTTATTCGCTCATAAATTGTAAGAATAGAATTTCTATGCACAAATGTTATGATTGCAGTCATAACAACTAAATTCTTTTGTCAAAGGTTATCAATCATCTGAATTAGTTTAGTTTCGTTTTTCGGATTGATAAAAAAAAAAACAGGAATATAAGAAAACAAAAGATATAAACAAAATCTGGCCACAACAATTTCAGTTATACACCAACTTTACTTTGAAACTTAATATTAATCTAAATTTTATAGGATAGAATAAGTTATATTCAGACTTTGTGATACTAAAATATTTGTGTAACTTGGTTTTGTAAACACAGAGAAAAAAACGGAAATTCGTGATAAGCAGGTAAGTTTTATTTTCATTTTTGAGTTTTACTGTGCCTTGTGTAATGTTCGAATTAAGCCATTTTGCATGAGTGTCAGCCTTTTTCATCGCAGCGGTTATTATTTAGCCAGCCGGCTGTTTTAATCAATTTTTACACTCGTTAAACAGATGAACATTAAATGTTATCCTTTGATTCTTTTTGAGATCTTCGTGCTGTGGCTACGTATATCTTATATTTTCTATTTAACAATTAGACTACGAGCACGAGTTTGCTACGATACTCGTAGAAAACGAGAGCGAGTAGTATAATTGTTTTAGTATAAATTTACAATGTTCTCATTGCATAAAAATGTGGAGTAACGTTTAGGAAAAAAATGTTTTATTGTGTTTACAAAGATTACAAACACTGCGCGCGATGTGCACTGAGAAGTGAAACAAAAAAATGTTTCTGTTAAGCAAAATTGTATGTCAAATGCATATATACATGTATCTTATAATTAAAACTTTTCTTTCCATATGCTGTCGCTATTTTCGTTTTTTTCTGGAACTGCATGCTCTTTCAATTAAATATTTAATTTCTTGGTCCGAAATTTCGGCAAATTGTCGCGACGCCGACGATTTTTCTCAAAGCCATTCTAGTCAGTCATGTACATGAAGCTTCGTGATTGGTAAAAATTGATAGAATGATTTTTATTGGCTATTCACAACTGTTTTCTATCAGCAGATAGAAAATAGTAAAAGAGCCAATCAAATTCACAGATTCACAATAGAACATTGTAAATTTATACTTATACCATTTAGCAAATCCTCTATATTTATATTGTTTTAGTTCAAACCAGTGCAGCTGACACTATATCCTCTATTATTAGTTAAAACAAGGTTCGCAGTTTTTAAGTGACATGACTAGAGAAAAAAAAATGTTATGAAACCTTCACGAAGATTTTAAACCATGAATATTGATTTTTTATGTTTCCTATTTTGAAGTTACCTTCTAACAGAAAGAAAAGATTTGCTAAACTGACTTGAACGTTAATATTCATCTATATTTCTTTCTTTGAATTCTCAAGGCAAAACGTGCCCCGAAAGAATACACAGACAGAATTGCTGAAAAGGACTGCGATGCGTTACGTAAAGCAATCAAAGGTAGCTATTCTGAATCAGGAAATTTAAATATTGTGTAAGAGGTTCTGTATAACTCATTTTCATTTTAGCTCATACATCACCTTTTTTTTTCAGCTAAAAATAAAGATAAAGCTGTGCGAATTTTAGCCAATGTCTGCAGTAACGACGAAAAACTTCGAAAACTAACAGAACAGTACGAAAAGAAGCATAAAAAGGTTGGTTTACTAAACACAAAAAAGTTAAAATATGCGCTTTTTGTGATGATTTAAAACAAATTAGAATAAAAAAAACTGACATTGAAAATTTGTTTTTCGTAGTTCTAAGTAGGTGAAAAGACAAAACACACATTGCTAAACATGACGTAAGCAATGGTTGTTGCGAGAATTCAGTCGATAAAAGCAAGTGTAATTGAAAAGATTGAAAATACTTTTCCAAAACCCATGACTTGTGTGATGCCGTTGAAGCTTTCTTATCAACTAAATTATAAAACCACAACTTGTTTGTTAGTGTTAGTTGATCTATCAATGCCACTCTGAAGGGTGCAACAAACAAGATCCAAACAATGCTCTAATTAAAACAATTAGGTCTTCAGGATGAATGGACTACGAGTTAATAGCCATGATGCTAATTTTAATCAAAGTTCATGAGTCCGAAGGTTTAATTGTTTTAGTATAATTCTACTAATCGTTCAAAATGGGATTTACCAATTAAATTAATTATCAATAAAATCTTCTGATATTATAACAAAACAAAACTTGTAACTAAAAATGTTCGTTTGTAACTGAGTTGTAGCATTAAAATAAAAACTCTTATGTAAATAAAAGATCATTTTCTTCATTTAAAAGGTTTTACGTTTAATTCAAAAATGTCCGGAATTTTCGGATATAACTCTACTCTTCAGGGGAAGTGATCTATAAATACTTAGGCGATTAACCGTGACGTTGGGTTAGAATACTAAGGGTGCTTAAGTGTCATTTTTTTAAAAGACAAAAGATTTTACATGTGAACTAGCTTTAAGCTGTACAAAATGTTTTGCACAATTATTTCTAGATCATTTCCCCTGAAAAAGGATAGAGTTACATCCGAAATGTGGGGACATTTTTATAATTAAAAAATTTTTAACTCGAAAATCGGTTGTTTTATTATACATAATACTTATTATTGTAAAGGGGCTCGGTATTGTTTTGATCCGATATCTTTTCTTTACCTGTTTGCTATCACAAATAGCTCTGTAAAAGAGAAGCCAAATGGAATGCAGGATGCGTGTTATATAAACCGTTAGAAGGTTTATTCTAATTAAGAATTAAACCATGAGGAAGAATGGACTGCGAGTCCATGATACGAGAAATGTAGTTGTTTCAGAGTAAGCTTATTATTCGGTCAAAAATGGATGGATGTACAAATTAAACTTTCGATAAAATACTTCAATACCATAGCAAAACAGTGAGAAAGATTCCTGAGACATTGAGCATCATACATTTTTACTTCCGTTTATTTTGCAGTATAAGGCTTGGTTTGCAATTAGTTCCAAAACAATTGAAATTTAAGACCATTGTTTTTGAACCATTTATAAAGCGAGCCTTAATGTAACCAATACGGAAGTGAAATGTATGACATCTTTCAACAAACGGGGCTCATTTTTAAAAAAAACACACAACATTTTTGAAATTACTTGTTTTATCAAGGCTCAGCCTTCCTCAGTGCGAAAATGTATTGCATCTCGGTTAGATTGTATCCAATCAGGATGTATAGGGCGCGTTTTAGGCTGTTAGTAGGTTTGCACTAGTTTCGTGTATCCGTCTTCTTAAAAGGTACAAAAGTATTATTTAGTTTTATTTTATCTGCTTAAATAATGTCCTTGAAAACTCTTATTGTATCCAATACTGCTTTAGAGTATGTTGGACGATGTTAAACTAATTATGGAGGAGGATTTTCAAGAAGCACTGGATTTCTTGTTGGCTCCAAACGCTGAAATTGATGCAAAATGTCTGCACGAGTCTTTTAAGGTATATATGCTTCTTTCTTGGCAAATAACCGATACAGTACAATTTTTAATAAGATTGCGTATTGTCGATACTCCTAAAACTAAAATAAAAAAAACTAGTAGGAAAATAAATTTACCATTGTCTAATAAACTTTCGTCATTGAAACTGCTAAATGGTAATCTCAACAAAACCAAGCGTCAGTTTTACAGGATGATGCGCTTCTGTTTGGTTTTACTTTAAGGATACAATTTAACTCATTATAGTTGACAGTGGACGGTTTAGATGAAAACACACGGTTGATAGAGTGTTTCGAAATGGACGTCAAATATATCCTTCCATCTTTCTCTCCTAATTGCTTTGTAGTATAATTGTTATAATTGAAAACATTTCTGTTCATCTTTTCAATTGATATTATTTATATATTGATATTTTTCAATTAATTATAATAATAATAATAACAATTATTATTATTATTATTATTATTATTATTATTATTATTATTATTATTATTATACTTTGTATTTCGACTTGTGTGATGTTTACAGTGTCTTTGTTCTACTGGGATACAGGGAACAGAAACTGATGAAGACACACTAATAAAGATATTGATAACAAAAAACAATACTGTAAGTTGACTCATATTTTTTCCATTGCTACTATCCGTTTTAATAAAAATATTGTCAGCTAACCGGCTATATTCTTTGCAGGAGCTAGAGGAAATAAAAGAAGTGTACAAAAAAAGTAAGTAAGGAAAAACTTTCATTTTACTCTACATGGTTGTCTCATCAAAGAAAATTCAAATTACAACATTAGGTCTGAAATATAAGTTAGAATAGAAATTTAATTACTACGTAAAATAGTTCAATAGGACTGTTTTTATGCGTTATGTGTGAAATTAAACTAAATCTTTAGCACGCACTGAATCTAACTGAGGTTATTTTCTTCGTTGTTTCACAGAATATGGCCGATCGCTAGAGAGTGATATAGAGGAATACATAAGTGGAGATTTTCAAACTCTTCTCATTGAACTGAGCAAAGTAAATTTGACATCCCATTTTTGATAAATAAATAATAAATAAGTTAATTTGTAAGAAGTGTTACTAAAGAGTGAACAGTTTCTCTCTATAAAGACCTGCTCGAATGAGGCGAATTATTTCAAGGTTAGTGGCAATATCAATGAAACTGGTCCTGGTTGAGATAGCAAAAATATTGATAATAATAGAATTTTATTATATCAGCGATGCTATATGGGAGTGAGACATGGTGTTTGAGGGAAAATGAGATGGAAATTTTGAGAAGGACCGAGAGAGCAATGGTTAGAGCAATGTGTGGTGGAAAACTAATGGAGAAAAAGAAGACAGGAGACGTAATGGAGATGTTGATATTGAAGGAAACAGTAGTTCAGATGGCAAAAGCAAATGGAGTGAGATGGTATGGGCATGTGTTAAGGAGGGATGATGGCATGTTTTGAGAAATATATTGGAGTTTGGAGTAAAGGAGAAGAGGATGCAAGGACGACCGAGGAAGACATGGAAAATGCAAATGGAGAAGGAGATCAAGAGTGTCGGCTTGAAGATAGAGAATGCAATGAATCGACTGAGATGGAGAGTGGGCGTTGAAGAGATTGCTGTCAGAGTGGAGTAAATCTGAGAATTCAACAAGCATATTTTCATCCTTTAGTTCGTCGTAGTTTATAACAATATCATTTAAAGAACATTACATAGTGGCTTGAAGATGTATATTGTTTTCATCACTCGAAAATAAATTTCATATCTTCGCGCCACTGTGTAGTATCCTCTATATATTGAGCATGCATTACGTGGATATATTTGCATGCATATAACAACTTAAGTAAGGAATGGTTTTTACAATTTAATAAGCAACCTTCGTTCACGCGTGCAATTGGTCAAAACGGTCAAGTTGGTCGATCACATGACCATGATTAATGAGAGAACAGACCACGCTAAACAGTTCATTATAACAATTTTACCATGCTCTTTTTGATTGCTCGCAATTGGCCGAAATACAACAAAGGTTTCCGACTATAGAAAAAATGAATTCTTAAAACTAATTAGTGATTCTATTTTTTTAAAGTTGTCCTTTATCAGATTATGCACTCAACTTATTTAATTTGGCGTGCTTTTGGGCGAACGTCCAAAAGGTTTTCTGTTTTTTTTTAATTTGAGGTTTGTTTGCCGAGTTTGGGTTTCTTGTGAAGCAGTTTGAAACATTTTTAAACATGGAATCCAAATTATTGCCAGATTTACTGAATACCGGATTTTCAATTGTTGTAATTGGCTTGTTTTATGGTGCAAAAATTTTGGAGCGAAAATATACAGATTCCTAAGTTGTTTTGACAAGACATCTTCAAGATGACGATTCGTTACTTCTCAATCGGGGATGGCGGCGTGTAAAAATATTTCAATTGCTGGTTGAGTTCTTCTGTTTTGTTGAGAAATTGAACGAACATCCTAAAGGAAATTCTGACAGACTCTAAAACAAGATATTTGCTGATTTAATTTGCGATTTAATATCAACCTTTGACAAATTTCAGTAAAAGCTTCTTTTCGCATTTGCTGAATTGAAAATAATTTTCTCGAGTTAACGTTTTAACAGTTCTGTGTTTTTAAAATCACTTCCCATGAAAATTTTTTTGTTATTTCTGTGTTGTGCTATTTGAACTTAATATGTAATCTTAATTATGTAATTATTTAGTTAAATTGTTCAAGGAAGAGTCAAGTCTGAACAATTTAATTAAATACGTTCGTTGTGTTAACTTGCTTATTAAAAGGGTTAGTTACTTTTAGTTCGTACTTTGCTTACAAATATACCCACTTGCTGACAATAAAATACACTCGAAATTTCTATTTACATTTCTCGCTCATTTTATTGCCTGGTCATGGGTACTTTTGTAAACAAACTACTCACTACCAGTAACGAACCCTAATTGGACAGCACAGTTAGATCGCAGATTATAACGTGTAGGAGATTCAACCAAAACGATATCTGTGAGGTATCAATGTCGTATATTTTTATTGAAAACTACTAGACTAATATAAAATTTTACCATTTTTAGTTAATAGAATAATACCTGTACAACGTTAGAAAGAACTATAAACACTTTTTTACAAGGAAATTAGAAATAAGGTAAAAATATTAGTGCGTAAATTAACACAGTTTATTACTCTGTTGGAATGGCTGTTTGAAAACTATAATCCATTGCTTTATGTACAGTAAAAATATATTAGCTAAAAATGAAAATAAATTAATAAAAACGCTTTCCGCTTTTAATCTTAGAAACAACTCTATATTGTACTTTTTATGTTAAAATTGTGCTCCCCATTTGGTCCTCAATATAATAAGTAATTACTAATAATTAGTTTCACTCTAGGGCCAACGAAGCGAAACCATAGATATTGATGAGCCTCTCGCTATGAATGACGCGGAAATATTGTATAAGGTAAAGATGAAATAACGAAATAAGATCGCGTGCCCATTTAAACCAGAAGAAAAATTTTTCTTCACATTCCTACTGATGTTAATGCAGGTAGATATACTGTTTGGATAATTAGTATACCATTTTGGATAATTAGTATACCATTTTGTGTAGAGGTAGATGTATATCGATCGCCCCCAGCTATAAACCTATAACAAACAATCTATCTTTTTATCCACTTTATCACTCCTTCAATCTAACTATTTCATTTACCCTTCAACCTGCTGACTTCATCAAAGCTCTGTTTTTCGTACACCATCACCCCTTCAATCTGCCTACCTCATTTGCCCCTCAACCTACTGACTTTATGCTTCATTTTTTGTTTCTACTTCATCACCTACTTCATTTTCCCCTCAACCTACTGACCTCATCCAACCTCTCTTCTTCCTACTCCATCACCGCTTTAATCTACCTACCGCGTTTGCCCCTGAATCTACTGACTTCATCCAACCTCTCTTTTTTCTACTTCATCACCCCTTTAATCTGCCTTCTTCGTTTTTCCATTAACCTAATGACTTCATCAAACTTCTCTTCTTCTTACTCCATCACCGCTTTAATCTGCCTAACTCGTTTGCCCCTTAACCTAATGACTTCATCCAATCTCTCTTCCTCCTACTTTCTCACCCCTTCAATCTGCCTACCTCGTTTGCCCCTTAACCTCATGACTTCATCCAACCTCTCTTCCTCCTACTTTCTCACCCCTTCAATCTGCCTACCTCGTTTGCCCCTTAGCCTAATGACTTTATCCAACCTCTCTTCCTCCTACTTTATCACCCCTTCAATCTGCCTACCTCAACCTACTGGATTTTTCTTCTCAACTCTGTTTAAACACTCTTCAGTAAGAAAGAAATTTGATAAATGTCTTTCCTTCTTAGACTGCCAAATACTGGAGGTTGGATCTCGACAGATTTATAGAAGTCTTCACTAAACGAAGCTTCCCTCAGTTGAACATAACTTATGACGCGTATAGAAAGGTGCAATTATTAGTAATCTCCTATTTTAAAAGCGCTGTTCAGCATAATTTAGTTTTGTGAGTTGCTAAACCGGAATTTCAAATGTATGTATCAGAAATTCAATTACTCTGACATAGAAACACTATTTACAAAACAGATTACAAGAAATAGAAAAAAAAACGTAACAAATCTAAGGTAATGTGGTTGATTACAATAAAAGCAGTCAACCATCTATTGCAGGAAAAGTGTGATATGAAAGTTTTTGAAGATTATAAATTTTTTATGCGTCGTGAACATATCATGAACATAGTTACTGGGTAAATCTCGAGAAAGTCTCCAATACATTTAAACCACATAGAATTAATAAAGTTTTTGTTGGATATGTTGTTGTTAAGGCTCGACGTATTTTGATCTTGAACTGGTTTAATTTGTTTTGATCCAGTTCAATATTTCTCGCTTTGGTACAAATCAGTGGACTAATTAAGTGATATATATATTTTGGGGACTCATTTTAAAGACTGGGGCTTGCATTTTTTGGGGGATGTAAAAAATTGTAAACAATTTTTTAATTTACTGATTCCTCTTCTGAATCTCCCATCTCTTCAGTTCCCTTTTCTTCACTATCCTTCTCTCTCTCTACTTAATTTTCTATTTTATTTTTCTCGTACAAATATCATACCTGATATGTCCACAGCAGGGTTCGAACCCCTGCTGTTGTTTGTTCAAGCGTTCTATAGTCCGCCGTTTTTACCACTGAGCTCTTGTGGCAATTACGAAGTCATAACTAGAACCCTTAGCCTAACCTAACATATCCATAACCCTAAACCTAAGCCCAATCAGCTAGTCTTGAAACTCTCAATTAGTATTAATACTGATTTGTACCATGCAATTCAAGGCAACTTGTACTAGTGCAAGAAATATTGCATAGGATTAATATAAATTAAGCCAGTTGAAAAGCATATTGAACCTAAATCACAACCGAAATTATGGATGGTTAATGCTACTGATATTTAAGCCTTACTTAAACTTGCGTCTGTTTAATACTTCTGGTAATATGAATGCTCATAGCTTTGTTTCCCCCAAGTTTCGCATGTAAGATTTACTTCCATTATGCACACTGTCTATCCGACTGCTACAAGCATAGTTAGTCGATAAAGAATACTACTTTGTATTTAATATTTGACTGTGAGGAGTAAAGTCTTTCTAATACCTGGCATTATATTTGACTAAGTAGATTAAAGAGGTGCTCCGTTATCCGCTTTCAAGAAAGTTTAAATCATGTCAACTGTTTGGAGCTGATATAAATTACAGTTTTCAAACACTACTTTAAGCGTTATGTATTAACAATATTTTATATTATCTCAGCTTGCAATTGCTGAAATGGAAGAATTAATTGAAACTGAGATGACTGGAAGTATGGAAAAAGCCCTTCTTACATTAATGAATTACAGTCGAGATACCAATAAGTTCAAGTGTGACAATCTTACAAAAGCTGTACTTGATGAAGATGGTAAAGAACTGGCGAAGATGGTGTTCACGGGGAACAAGGTATGCTGAATTATAGTTACAACAACAACTGAAATTACAAGCAATAAACGCCTGCCTAACTTATGGTGGCCCGTTATTGCTTTGTTAGAATGATCACATTCAAGTTCATTTATTAAATAATTTCATTAGTAACTGTTTATCATCCCATCAATGTCAGCCACTGATTTATTATTTGCACGTTTGTCCAATTGCTTTACTGATTTTATTTCTATCTTATTTCTGTAGAGAGACTTGGCTGACATTGTAGCATTGTACAACGAAGAGCACGACACAAATTTAGAGGACGGTATTGAGAATATGTTTGATGGAGACCTTCAAACTTTGCTACTGGCAAAGCTGGGGAAAGGTAGAAACAGATCTTTCTTGTTCAGTACCATTAACTATAAAACAAAACGAGAAATGAGCGTTTCTTAAGAAGAAATTTTAGGTAATTATTTGATGTCTCTTGTGTTATTTATTTGCTCTTTCTATATAATTTTAGAAACTTATTGAAAAATTTTCATGCTTGTTCAAACTTTTGAAAATGATTTAATTTTTGTATATCGTTTTTTTTTTATGAGTTAAATAAGGGTATGTAGAAGAAAACTTGGGAAATTTCTTATTTATACCTTAACCACCCACCCACCAGTTTCTGCTTACCTTTCTTCTTATTCTCTTTTTTTCTTCATTTTACCATCTTATACCTGTAGTAACGATCTAACAGACAGTTTTCAGTTAACATAATTATTGTCCCTTACTGGGCTTCCTGTGCGTAGTCTCCGCGAAATGTCAGCGGACTTGTCTCGTTAGGTCGCCATGTTTTGTTAAAATGTACAATTCCAATGTAAGCTTAGTTTTTACCGAATAAAGCCTTAATATATTCTGGCAATCTCAAGTCAAAGTTTCGTTACAATACCTCAACAGTTTTTAATTTGGAACAAACGAAGATTTGAGTTTCTGACGTTTGGATATGTTTACATCTGCAGTCCTACTTCATCAACTGGAACACGCAAGCAATAATTGCCGTCGTCATTAGTTATTGGTCAGAGACAGATATGAACAAAAAACTGGTTTGGAAAAAGCAAACTGGTTTATTGTATTCGTAGAAAAATCAAACCTGTTTGAAAAAAAAACATTTACACATTTTTTATGTTCGTTTCCTAAAATTTGGAACAATAAATCAGCCGCTTGCTACTAATGCGCGCATGATGAATGATCTTTTTTGAAAAAAAATAGGGTTGTGAAAAGTGACGTAAATTGTATAAAGGAATTGGTTATGGTAATTAATTTACAATGGATCTTACAACGTTGAAGAATGATTATAACTCTTAAAATGTTACTCATTAATTAGTAATTAAGTTTTAATAACTTGTTTTTACAGAAGACACCTCAAAATCTCAGGATTTAAAGGTATTTGGTGAAACGAAGACTTTTCTATATACAGCTATCCTTTCATATTGCACATTTTGCATTTGGTATTTAGGTTATGTGTCTATCCGTATGCTTTAGATATTTTAGTTTAAAATTGTAAAATGTATCTTCACCATCAACTGTTACAGCAAGCAGCTATTACTCAGTGTAGAGATATAAAGAACAACATGTAATTAGTCTTTCCTAGTATCTTTCATTGGTCTTTAGGGAATATCTTTATTGTCCTTATTTCGAAATCATTACATTAACTTTACTAACGTTCCTCAGTTACTATGCTTACATAGTGGGTGGCCTCTTCTGATTACAGCACACAGTTTAGGTATCCTCCTGATGGGCACTAATTTTTTTACTACTTATTTTCTATAGACACGACTTACGAGGTACCTCTTATTCAGTGTTAGTGCGAAATATTTGTTTGACGCTAATTGGCCTTTTAAAAAACTAAAAGAATGCAACTACATCGTAGTTTCTGAGTAAATACCTTATATTTTGTCTTATTTTGCTGTAATCTTTCAAACAGGGTCAAGGTTCTAAAGCAGGGAAGAGAAACAGAAAGGATAAGAAAAAGCTGGACAAGAAGAAAAAGTCAAGAAAAGACTTAGAACAACTCAAAAAAGCCATAAAAGGTTTGTTATATGTTTGAGGTGTGAAAGCTTACCCTTAAAAACATTTTTTTTATACTAATGCATATCGAACCACAAATAAATCTGTTTCTTCAAAAAGATGAAGTAAGAGCGAGTGTATTTGGATTTACAGTTAGCATTTCAAACTAGTTTTCACTTCACACAAAATAAAAAGCCTTTTTAGTTTCAAAGACACAATTCCCAGTGACTTAAATCTCTTGTGGTGAAACCACCCGTCATCTTACCACAAGAATTAAAGAACATACTACGTCTGATAAAAACTCACATATCTACACCTACAAAATGCTAACTGTAAATCCAAATACACTTGCTCTTGCTTCACTATCCTAGACAAGGCCAACACGCCTTTCTCTCTCAAACTCAAAGAAACCTTATACATACGCAAATACAAACCAGACCTTAACAAGCAAATCCAACATTTTAATACTATTTTTCAGTTCTAATTTATGTATTTTTTACTCATTACGCATATCCTATATCCTGCTACACAGCCTAACATTGTTCTTTTTTATTTAGTTTATCTATTCATTGAGTATCACCTCACTTGTATCATATTTCTATAATATTTTCTTAAAATTGTAAACTAGTTTATTTGCACTGAAGATGGCTTAGAGTTAAGCCGAAACATGTATGCATTAAACCGTTTGTCGTTTTTATTAAAATCCTCAATACATTTTTGTTCCTATATCAGAATTTTTACTAGGAATTCTGTTTCAATAAAAGCAGGTATGCTTTGATTTACAGACGTATATGTAGTAATTTGTAATTTAGCGCATTTGATTTGTAAACTCTAACGCCATCGAGTTAGTTCTTTTAGTTGAGGTTGTAAAACCTCTTTGTGCATGCATGTGGTTATGAAAAAAAATTCACGATTACTTTTTGTTTTATTCTCTTATTCAAGAGGGGGACAAAAAGAAAGTCACAGACATTCTTAAAGGACAGAGCGCAGAGCATGCAACAATTCAAAAGTTTGCCCAAGAATACAAGATACGTTACAAAAAGGTGAAATATCTTGCTCGGTTGACATATTGATGTTCGCCAGTAAAATTACTAAAAATGGGTTTCATTTTGGTTTCAATTTAAAGTTATTTTTGCTGATCCATTGACAAAGCTAGGCCAATAGCAAAAATATTGATAACTTCTATTTTCAGTTACTGTTGGCTTTCCAAGTTTGGTTGTGTTCTGAGTTCCCTAAACTGTTTTACAGGCTGCCATGTGTTAAGAGCTCTTCCCGTGGGTTTAGGTTTAATGCTGTTAGTCTTTTGTCTGTAGGATATGTTAGAAGACATCGAGTCATGTATAGATGAGGACTTTTACCAAGCTCTTATGGCAATTTTACTTCCGAATGATGAATTTGAGGCAGTGTGCCTACATCAAGCCATGAAGGTAGGAGTAAACTCATGAACTGTCATTACTCCGTAGTTCTAGATATCTGACTCTGTGTACGAAACAATACAGCCCAGTTATAAGAACCTGAGTATTTCAATTTAGCTTTAAAATGTTCTTATATAAATGCTTCTTAAAGCAAATTTACTGGATTAAGATTCTTAAAAAGAGGTTCTTATATTTTCATATGAATTTCATCCCATGCTAGTTGGTACTGACTGCTTGTACTATGCCGAAGTTTTCTGACTGCTTCTTTGAAGAATTTGCGGACACAAGTACTATCTTTGAAAAAATTTTGGAAGATTTGGTTAATTCTGTCGATTGGTTTACCTTTACATTAAGAAAGCATGTGCAAAGGCAGCCGCAAGTTTATCCCGATGTCATGATTCGCCTCTATAAAGCATATGTGCTACCTCACTACGAATATTGTAGCTTATATAACCGACGCAGTTTACCTCTAGTTAGTTTTCTCTTTTTTTCTTACTTATACATGTACTATTATTGTACTATAGCTAACTTATACATGTACTATTATTGTACTATAGCTAACTTATACATG
>JAOBRB020700318.1:0-27348 GCA_027575285.2 Zoanthus pulchellus | reverse complement strand
CAGCCGGACTGCGAGTGACATTTGCGCCCCCTCACAATATCTCATCCTGCACTTCGTGCACGGATGAGATAAAAAGGGTTTAACTGGAGAGGGGATTGGAACCGACCTAAAAACTTAGTTATCAAAAGGCAAAGACATTTTAAAATGGATATTTGCTAGGAAATAGGAAAGAAATCAACAGTTTCAAATAAAGCTATATATAAATATATATAATTCTCACGGTAAGAGAATGCGTTGGGTCAATTTCCAAGAGTAGCTTTTTATTTTATTGACCTTACCAGTTTCGGCTAGTGCCTTCTTCAGGGGTCGGTTCACAGTTGATTTGTTATAATAAAGGTTTCATACTATTTGCATAATTGAGTTTCTATTGATGACGTCAAAAAGCTAATATTGTTAAATTAATATGGCAGTGTGAAATGCTGAAATAAAAATGCCCTTTACAACTTATGTTTATAAAAACAACTAGTGTACATTGAAAGTAAAGGCATAGTGCGTTATTATTTCAGCCCAATCTTTTGTTTAAGCCATAAGGTTGTATGGTTTTTAATGGTTTTTGCCAGAAGATTTCTCTTTAACGTAATAGTTCTTTCTTGCTTTCTATTTCTATGCAGTTCTTTCGTATTTGCTCGATAATTATTATTGTAATGTTCGATTCAAAGTTGTGTGTTGTTTTATTGTTCAAGAAGTGATTAGACAGTTCGCAGCTATTTCTTTGTGTTTTTATGTGGCTTGTGTGGTTATTTATACGGATGTTCAAGCTATATTCACTTTTGCCGATATATGGAAGCTTACATTGATTGCACTGTATTAGATATTAACCCACGAGGACTGACAATCTTGTTTATGCTGGATCTTGTATAAACGGTCTCTGTTTCTTGTTCCATGGAATGTTGTGGTTTCTTTCATGACACGACACCAACTGCATTTTCGTTTTCCACATTTGGTTATCAGTTCTGCCAAGTTGGGTGAATTTTGTAAACACTAGCTTGTCTCGTCGTCGATTTGCAATAATTAAATATAGAGGCCAGTCTTTCTTTAGATTTATAAATATATATTTATATATATAGACAAGTATAACGATGGTCCACTGTCAACCAACAACACGCCTAGCCAGGAGGATCAATAACGATTCGATAGCCCTTTCAGTGTAGATAATTTGTACTCTAATAAATGAAATCTGAAAGGAACAACTAGTTGGTTGTTATTAAAAATGTAATAAAACGTTTTGGCCTTTGCCCTTCATCAGTTAAAACTACTTATCTCTTCTTTTTTACTTCCATTTTTTCTTATATTTCTTCTTTAATCTGGAATACACCAAGATTTGAACTACTGACTTTCGGATTTGTTTGCATCTGTAGTCCTGCTTCATCCCCACTTGACCACGCAAGCAACCGTTGGTAGCATACCAATATTTCTAGGTATCACTAGTTACTGGTCTGAGAGTGATATGTGAAGAATAAAGTGGTTTGAAAATAAAAAAACTGGTTTAAAAAGAATAAACTGGTTTAAAAAAAATTGAACCAAGAAAAAATTTAAACCACAACCTATATATAAGCGAACTATTATGGAGTAATATTATATATATATATATAAAGTGTAAGGTTGATTTCCGCAAAAACAGTGCTCAATACATTCAAGTAGAGCGATATATATAGTAGAGAATAACTCAAACAAAAAAAACTACACTGATATGGCTATATATATATATATATATATATATATTGCCTTTCAGTTTTATGCGAGGTGTAGTTTATTTTAGCCATTAAAAGCAATTATAAAAAGTGATTCATGCTACAGTATTTCTCCAACATTCTAATATGTATACTGCAGCTTTAAAAAATAAATATTCTTCTAGTTCAAGTTTTGTAAACACAGTTAAAAGCTCCTTTCGTATCTTTTCAGAGGCTATGCTCATCCAAACGATGTAAAAATAAATTGAGCATACTGAAAGAGTTTTCTCTTTGCAGTTATTATGGATGTATTACAAATTTACATTTAGCGGGTGAAAACGATTAGCTGTTATTGATGCAAAATGGATAGAAAATGGGAGTCATTGTATCAAAAAATTAAAAAGCGTGGAAAACAGTTTTTGTTTTAACAGTTAAAAACTATCAATATACCGCTTGGACAAAAATTGTCTTACTCATAAAACAACTATCAATCAATACATCATTCTCGTAGGACAAAGCTACCTTTGATTGCTTTCATTGAAACTCAAAGCATTTTTTATGTAGAAAATAGACAGTATATCATCATACCTGAAAATAGACAGTATATCATCATACCTGAAAAAAGTAAACATCCAGATTACTAAGTGTGTTTAACGCTTCGGCTGTACTTTCCTTCGTGTGCACATACTTGCTGGACACGGATTACTTTTTAATCCTCGACTATCCCAAAAATGCAATTCCCTAATATTTTTATTGGAAATTAATATACGCCTTATTTAACATATATCCAAAGCAAAGCTGGTAAGCTGTTCAACAATGCGTCTCATTAACAGAACGCCAATTTCATTTGCCTGCTTGTGGTATGGCTTCTTTCTAAGAGCCTTGTGGGCCACCATTATTGAAATAGAATCGTTTGTTTTGATGAAAAAAATATCGCTGTCCATGCACAGATATATTCCAAAAACGATAAAACGTAACATAAGAGAAGGTGTAAAAGCTTGTTTTTCTTGATAATGTTTATTGATCAGTTACAATCTATGTTTTGCTAAAAGGAAATCTCATCATTTGTTTGCAACAGTAGTCAATAGTCATGATTAGACATTCCCCGCCTCGTAGTTTAGCAGTAAGATGCTCCATTCTCTTCTTAGAAAATGTACATAGGGTCTCACGAGACACATTGTTATTGTAGGATTATAAAAAAGTATTAAAAGCTTGGGTGTGCATGGGTTAATTTTTTTTTTTTTTTGAACTGTTTAATTTGTTTTAATTCGAACCAAATAAATCAAGAGCAGTTAATTAAACTTTAGTTATTACCCTGGTCAAATCAATAAGCAGTAGTGTTCTACACTAGATTCTGTCTCACGGTTCTTAACAAACTGTCAAGCGCATATTGTTACATAAGAAAGCCACTTAGGTCATTTCCGACACTCTCAGGAACACAAGCAAACTTAAAGTTAAGTTATACTTAAACGATAAAGAGTTATATTAAGTGGTTTTCAATTCTTATCCTGCGTAATAATTTGTATTCGAAAATCATTTGCTAAAGACTTGCTTAAGACCTTCTTAGATGGCTTTTCTTATAGTATTCTAAAGGTAAGTTTAAAAGAAAGTTAAAAGTTAAAATACTCTAGTGTATAAACAGGAAAACTGTCTTACTTTCCATATACATGTCAGATAAAGTTAAAAATATGAAATGGTTCAATAGCTCTTGTGAGAATTAATGTCATGCACAAACTGAAAAGTTTATCTGGTAACCGTTTTTCCGTCACAGCAAGTTCTCTACAATCGGAACCTCTTGTAATTTGATTCAATATAGCCCTACTCAATCGGTATTGTTTGAACAAATCCCAATTCAATACGTGACTTTTTGCCTACAGTTTTTACAAGATAAATGCTTCTTACAAAAATGTTAGTCAATAACAAATTAAATGGTTGTTTTGTTTAGTAATTACCTAAAGGGTATCGTCACATGCACACACGGTGCGAACCCTTTTCGGTTGAGCATTGCAAAAACTAACTGATCAATGATAAGAACGGGAAGAAATTCAAGAAAAGTTATTTAATATTTTCCTTGACAGTTTAATCTATACGGCTGATATCTTTCGTAATTTACAGTTGTTGTGTTTGCAAGTAATAGAAAACACGTTTTATCACTGTTGAATTTAGAAAAACCTGCTAAAGATAAAAAACCTTTGCAAGACGAATAACAATAGCTTTAAATGTATTTAGTTAAAGTATAATTTCAGGCTTCTTCTTTAGGAGCAGCTTTTATTTGTCTACAATTATTCTAGCTAAAAGCCTAAAAGCTTGTAGAGGTCGAGTTAAAGATATGTTTTTCACGGCCGTTATGCTTCAAGACAGAGATGTGCATGCAAGTAACATTTCAAGTATAGGGTGTACATAGAGTCTGTTCTGTGCTAACAAAGTAACTTTATAAACAACATAAGATTTCATAGTAGAGTTTGTTTACTGAACAAAACAATTTGATGATAAAAAATATTTGTAGCTTGACCTGAAATTCTCCCAGCTAAATATCTTATTTCTCCTCTTCGCAATTCACAAGTATAAACACTCTTTCAATAATCTTCAGCTATCGTTTTGTAGGAGTCTGCCGAAGTATTCTGTGAGTATCCTCATAATTGCTTAACACGTTTTACTGTTTTGTCTGCTTTTTAAGATGAAGCTTCTGCGTCAATCGAGTATGTGTAATCGGTTAGGTTATATCACTGACAAATCATGGGCCTTGAATGAGGTAAATTAAAAAAGCCAAAAATCGTTTTATTTATAATTGTTTCGAAATCATCGCTGCCGGTCGGTTTGAAGCATTTAAACATATCGATTTAGAAGAAAAAGAAACAAAGAATTTTCTTCATCCTGAATGTCTCTTCTAAGTTTTTACTGAAAGGATGGCCAATTATCAAGAAACGTCTGCACTTCGCATGCAACTTGATGCACTTGGAATTGCACGATATTTGGTTTAAGATCCTGCAAAATTACCTCATGCATTATATATCTATAGGATATAAAAAAGGATGGAATATATATAAAGCAATATAAATCATAGAGCTTTGATACTTTTTCCATTCGTCGCTTTTGCTTGTTGGTTTCCATATTAAATGTGCCCGTGTTGGTTTCCATATTAAATGTGCTGCCTAGAGAAAGAATAGATTTTACGTTGCGTCTCAATTTGCTCTCATCTCATCATCAGAAAAATTAAAAAAGAGCAATGATATTGTTCAATGCTTCGCTAAAAACATTGAGTCGTTGTATGTTTTTATGTTTTTCTTTTTAAAGGTTTCGTACTGGCATAATTTCATGAGAAGGCCTACCGTTTAATTAAAGCTTTGAGGAATTGTGGTTTCTTCTACTTTATAAACATTAACTCGTTGCTTAAAGAACATGTTTCTTGATTTGAGCTCTGAAGAAATTTCGAACGCCATACAATAAAAATATCCTTAACTTTATATCAGTACAGACAGCGTACCATATCAGCTCTCGAAAACACGTTCATGCATATGTTTAGATTTATTTGTGTTTCCGCAAGTAAAGAGTTTAACCTGGAAATGCATGATAACTGTTTCCACATAAAATATCGTATAGGAGCAATTTGCTAGCAAACAAAACATTGAAAATTGAATTTTTTTATTTGGCAGGCAGAAGTAATAATAAATGAATACATATAACCTTTATATCAATTTTTTTCCGTTTATTGCACACTAAACTACCCCTTTTACATTTTACACTTATATAATTATTACTGAACAAATATCATGGAAGTTTCGAAGTGAATGACCCAAAAGACATCGTAAAAAGTTTGAGATAAAACATATTATTTTGCTAACAAAGACTGAAAACCATTCATAACAAATTAATAAACTTTCAAAGTTAAAGTGTGACAATTTACATCCAAACAAAACTTGATTAAATTTGCCTCTCTCTTGTTTCTTTTAATAACTCTAAGTTGCAGCCTCGATTGCTCCGAAAACCCTCAAGGCATATCAGACAGAAGCAACTTTTGAAGATCAGCAAGTACGGCTCCCTCAAGTGTATGACGAGGCTTTGAAAATATCTAAAGAGTTCTACAGCTTCATCCAGGATAAACAAATCTGTTTGCTGCTACGATGCGATTGCCTTAATTAATCTTACGAACTTTTCTAAAGCCCTCTTCAAGGAGGTCGAAAATTCGCAATAACGATTCGATCAATCATTTGGACGGCGTGTCATATCCTCTAAATAAGTTGTGTAAATACATGATGGGTAGCTTTAGAAATTTGTATACTTTTGAGAATAGCCGATATCCTGTACACCAGTCCAGTTATTTTTTCAATAAAGTATATATATGTGATAGCAAAAGCCCCCCTCCTTACATTTCACTGTCAACATCCCGATGAAGACAACTTATGTTTCTTAAGAAAAAGCGTATTTTCCATTACTTTCATGGGTAAGTTTAAACTTTTACAGTGTTTTGGCATTGGCTCAGCTCACTTATACTTTGAATATCTCTTTTACTCCCCATTCTCTAACTATCTTTTAGAAGTTTTCCTTTTCTTAATGGTAGCAACTCTACATAAAAACAAAATAGATTATCTTATCAAATACAAACATATTCGAAAGTCTCAAATTTGAAGAAGTATAATGATTTAGTATAGTGTATTCAAGAAAACTTTATAAGCTATCCCCTTTTTTGTTTTAAATTGATTTAACACCCAAATAATTTTTAGTACCTTTGCGTTAACAAGTGATCAAACACAAATCTTTAAGAAGATGATAGATTAATCTTACCGAAGACAAGGTAATAAACTTGCGAAGTAGAAGTTACAGTGTAAAAAACAAAGTAAAATGAGTTTTTGTATGTGTAAGAGACATATAGATAGAAGTTTTACAAAAACATTTCATCGATATTTTATGTTTTAGAAACAAAACAGTTCTACATAGTATCTTAGTTAGCAAAAGCAATACAGTGAGAAGTAAATGTTAAGCTTCATATTCTTGCGGCAATTCGCCTTTTTAGTAAGGACGGCTTTAGAATGAACCATAAAGGCCTAAAATTGCCTAAAGGCATAATTTTATTCCCAGGTGTAAAAAACGCTTAAGGAGACAGACGACAGAAGAGTCGGCAAAATTGATTGGCTTGTACAAACAATAGAGTGTCAAGAAGGAAAGCAGCATACCTTACCCCTCCGAGGTCCTCTGAGAAATCTAGAGTGGGCAACACTAAACTTAAAAAACTGCATAAAGTAATCCATTCATCATTATTTACCTACACTTTGAGCACTGGATTTTATAGAAAGGAAATGAGTGGGAGTTTAAGCTCGTCACCTTTTTCCATCGACAATATTTTAAAGCCAGACACATCTACAACACAAGAAACAGGCGGTTCGGCAAATCGGGCACTTAATTTAGCTGAGCGATTAGCAGGTACGTGATACTCATAGTTGCAAACAACAGGAGTTATCTATTCTATAGCTATTTAGAAAGAACAAATAGAGGCTGATCAGTAAACACTTTCAAAAGCGGGAATTTATTTTGTTCTCTAAGTAGAAAATTGAACCAAACTGGCATAATTTACAGTAACATTCAAGTTCAAGAGTAAATCAAAGCTAAAAAAAACTGCTAATTATCTTCTAGTGTTTGAGATAATAAAACGTTTACTAGAATGGAAGGATGTTTAAACGGGTTTAGTTGTCTTTTTGTGTCAAGCAGATACAAAATCACTGTCTTTCCGCTATTTGCCTTAATTGCTGCATGAAAAGATTATGCATCGTGTAAATTTTGAAAGGCAACATCCAACTTTGTACCACAAACTTTCTGGAACAGTCTATCAATTCAATACCAAAAAATCAGCAAAACGTATTTGAATTCATTTGATTTGCATATGTGAAGGTACAAGTTTAAGATAGCTTTTACTTAGAGGCCTAAGTACTGTTGAGTGCTTGGGATTACAACAATTGGTTAACTTCCGTTCTTTGTATATAAATATACATCGAGAAATCTTGTGGTACAGCCCTATAGCGTTGGCATTTTTGTTTATAGCATAATTATCTCAGTGTAATGATCGAAATACTTTAAGTTTCTTGATGGCAGAATATTGCCAATAAATATAGCTGTGGGGGGAAAACTTATAGAAAGTTGTTCTTGTTTATATAATGAAGCGCTTAGTGTACCTCTTCAGAAAAACTTGACAGCTTGCCAAAACGCCATTCTTCTTCAAACATAAAATAAAAAACCAAAAGCAAGACAATGGCATTAACTAAGGTTTTAGATCTCCATACTGCAGTATATAGATTCAAAGGGTTACTTTTAGCCTTAAACAAGGATCACAAACTTTTACGCCCAATAACAACAAAATTGTTGGACCTCTTGTTAGCAGAGTCAACACACTGTTCAAAAACAAGCTGTAAATAAAGATTAGAGTAAGCTTACAAACAAGTTTTATTAACTAAACACAAAGGAAACTAGTAGCTTAAGTTTTGAAAATAGGCCTGGAGCAAACACCACTAAAAGACAAAAAACAACATACATTCTATTAGAATACATGCATTTGACATGTGAATATGCACTTTATTATCAACCAAGTTCATGGACTATGATTTTATTGGAAGGAAAGAAATTCATTCATCAGTATTAGAGTTATAGATGATGCTCAAGATGAATTTAACTGGAATAATGCTGATTAGCGTCCATAATATAGAATTTCGCAGTTGAGGATATATCCAAATCAAGCAAATGATCACGAAATTGTATTGGAATTATATGGAACTCATTGAAAAATTATTGATATTCAACGAAACACAAAATTTACCAAAAAAATCCAATTTAAGAGAGGAAAAATAATTCATATAAACTCAACTAAGGTAAAGAAAAGGTATCTTAAAATTATCAGACTTCTCAAGTATCCATACGTTTGTATACTGACTAATTTATGGTCCTCATTCATTTTATCAATGTTTTGTTAACTTCTATGTTACTTGAAGCTAATTGCGATTGCAAATGTATTGCAGATATAATACTAGAGGTGCATTATGGCGGTAATCGTGGGAAGCATCGACGTACACGAACAGCATTTACTCATCACCAATTACAGGTTCTCGAGGACACCTTTTCCAGGACTCATTACCCAGACGTTATTATGAGGGAACAGCTTGCAGCCTACATCAATATCGCAGAGTCCAGGATACAAGTGAGTCAGACATTTTCAATGTTAAACTATTATGATTTGTAACTATGAATGTTGCGAGGTGAATGCTCAGATTATAAAGAGTATATCATAGAATTAAAACATATATGCTTCCTCTTAAAAACAACACCGAAATCTGATTTTCTGTAGAAAGCGAATAACGGATCATCAACAATAACATCAAGATGAAATTTCTTAATGTTAGAGGTTAGAAACAAATATATTTTTAAAAGTATTTATAAACTATTATTATTTTTTTTGAAAACTGAAGCAATTCCGACCTCTTTTTTGCCATCTTTATACATCCATCTTTCATTTTTTATAAAATGGTTTCCATCTGGTACCATGAACCCACGATGTCAAAACGGTGAAGATAACAAGTGTAGGCGTAATGATAATCTTATTTTCCTGAAGATGGTTTTATTTCATTAGTTTATTAAGTTCTAGACAATAAATGATAAACTGTTCGTTCATTTCTAAAAAAAAGTTCTGAGAATATTTCCATGATAGCAGTAACTGTTAGGAAGAAACTAACGGATCAACAACACTGAATTAAGATGAAGTTTACAAAGAAATATTTTGTTAAACATACTTATCAGGAAAAACTGGGTTTTGTTTCATTTAGACTAGTATATGTTTTGAAAACTGAAATGAAATTTAAAGGCTTTTTTGCATATTTATACATTGAACTATTTTTTTTAGTGCAATCTTGGTAAACAAGTTCCATTGTGGTACTATGAATCCACGATGTATAAAGTGATGATAACATTCTCCAAGAGCTTAAAGATTACAAGTACAAGTGTTGTAATAATCGGGAATGAATCTTAATATCAACAAACTGGACCTCGTTAAAATTAGGTTACATAAAATATTAAAGAACCAGAATTCTTTCTTACACTTTCGTGCTAGGATACAAATGAAATATCTTGTGCTCCTAAGGATTATTAGCACTTCTCCATAAAGAAAATTTGCATCTTAATGCATCTTCTTGTCTATACATAATCAAAACGTTAGATTAAAAGGAAAATGTTTGCTTTCTTTATTAAATTATATTATAACAGCAGTTATGCTTACAAGAGTATCGTCTTTTTTCCTTTACGTTCTTGCCCTTCATGCTGTTATTATTTTGGTGTATAGCTTTTTCTATAACTCAAAAAACTAGAAACAAAAACTCATAGATTTGTATTGTTCGGCCCTTTCTAATTCTACTCGTTTGTATAAAAGAAAGTTTGCTTCCTAAATACACAAACTTGAAAGCTGTAAATATATATGTTAAAAATCTGACCCGCTCGTACTAGCTTTGCTAAACGAGGGTCATATTAAGTAAAACTGTAAATCAATATGTTTAAGATTACAAACTGAATTAGGTAGATGAGCACAGATCTTTTCAAACGCCTTGTAAAACTCCTATACAGTTTTCAAACTTTGAAACTGGCATCAGTTTAAAATAAAATTAGGAATCCAACAAATGCTCATTTAACAAATAGTCATCTTATAGAGTTCAAGGCACTTGAATAAACGTTGAGGCGAAATAATGTTGGTAAAAATTACTTTGGCACTACTTCAGTATTAGGTTAAATGGCAGGTAAAAAAATGGCTTAACATAACTTGTAAAAATTCGAGCTGTAATGGGAATATTTCCCAAAAAATTCAATAAGGTTTTCTATCTGAATGTAAAATCTTGAAAACATTTCCTGTTTTCATCCGCCAACATCTTTTTTAACTAGTTATGTCCAATCAACTCCTAGATGTAGTTTGATGCGTGCCGGCATTGAAGGTTTTCATTTACCGGTGGCACTTACTAATCTGATAATGAAACCTACTTAGAAAAAGCTTAACGCCATATTTTTGACTGAGGTTTCTATGATGTGTATCTGCCAACAGTTTACATTTACCAATAACGCGTCGATAGGCGGAATTACGCATGTGATTAATCAGAGACAGCGCCTCCCTAGCAGTTGTGATTGCAGTTGTAGAGATCATTGTTTTTCTTTTTATTGTTTTTCATGCAAAATAATGAGCTTCTGAATATTTGGATCCGCCCATGATTTCTGTTTCATCATAATAAAATGTATTACAAACGTACAACTTGTAACGCAACTACCTAAACTGGATCTGAACTATATTCATTTTAAAAAGCAAAACAAATCTTGGATTTTACCATATTTTTAGGTTAATTACGACATTTTCATTCTAGTTTCTTGTTATGTGAAATACAATGCACTTACCTTCACAGAGGCCAGAAGTCTGCTGCTTTTGCTGAAATGATCAAGGCAAAGTTTTCTTCACTATGTTTGTTAAATTGCATTTTAACAAGTTTTTATTTCATAGCCCAGAGCTTTTGGTTTTATAAACACTATAATATATTACTAGGCACAAACCATTTTGTGATCTATAACGAAAATCTTCAAATAAACCACTAGTAATTTACAAAATATACGTGGTTACTGTATCAAATACGTGCCTAAATTTTTAACAATAAGTTAATGCCACTTTTGTTAATATCGGTCCGACCGTTCATCCATGATTTCATCCATCCACCTATCCATATATCCAGCAATCCATCCATCAATCAATTAATCAATCAACCAATTAATCCAGTCATCCATCAACACACCTATCCATCCAACCAACCATCAATTCAACAACCCATCCATGCAGTCACCCATCAATTCATCAACCCATTCATCCATCAATCCATTCACTCATCAATACATCCATCCATCTTACCAATCATCAATTCATCAATCCATTTATACCCTCATTAATTTATCAAACTATTCATCCAGGTTAACAACAGCGTCCACTGAACAAGCTCGGGCATCCTTAGGTGAACGCTGTATGTAAACTCCTGAACCAAAAAGAGTTTTGTCTGTTAATAAGTTACCTCTATTTACTCATCCAGTTTATAATAAACACCTGACGTCTTAGACATTCTATATTTTTTATCGCAGCACTGAAACAGCTTGGTTGTGCACTATTCTATTCTCTATTCTAGAAAGGGTATTTCTCAAATTTCATTGGTTGATAGAGGTGCAATTTTCATGTAATACCAGTGTAAAATGCAAGATTCAAACACTGATTTTTATGGGACTTGATTGAAGTACATTTTCATTGTTTATAATAGAAAACGAAACTAGAATTTGTAGAGCAACTGTTCTTGGTGTAACTATGGAATTCGTTTGAAAAATACCCTGTCAATAAATAAAATTAGTACGAGACCTTGAACGCGAGAACGCGGTACTGATTATGTTGTGTTGTTCTGAGTAAGCTTTGTTTGAATATTATTTGTAAGTTATCACACTTTTAAGTTATTAGTTCTAAGTTATCACACTTTTCTCACTTACCTTGGAATTAATTGCGCTCGAGTCTTTTTAAGTGACAGGTCAATTACTCTAATTTGTTTTGTTGTAACTGTTCGTTATATTGTTCGTTTAAACTGACCAAAGTTATAGGTGATGATGAATAGTTATCTACGATATATTTCACAAGAAAATAAATGTTTTTAATTGGTCCTTAGGTATGGTTCAAGAACAGACGAGCCAAGTACAGAAAACAAGAAAAGGATGGTGATAGAATTCCTAACATTATCAACCCGTTTGAGACTTCACTTCTTCCGTTCAACCCATGTCAGTGGAGCACAAACCTCTCCTGTCAAAATATTGCATCATCTCAACAAGTCAGTTCGCTAGAGAGGTCACCAATCGTTCAACCTAATTCTACACTTATTGGCTGTACATTTCCATGTTGTTCAACACCAACTGGTTTAGCAGGACCTTCGTGGCATGCCATGCATTATTGCAGTACATTTGGAACTTTAGAAGGACATTATGAGAAAGATTGATGCTATAAGCCATACAAAACTAATCATTTATATATATTTATCATTAAACTCGGCTTAAACACGCATACTAAAACTTCCAAATGATTATTTATTGTTTGATCTTGAAAACTTGATTAGTTATTTAATCGAATAATATACCCATCTTAACTGATTTAAAATATTTACTCAGCTTTTGACTAGTTCCGCTATGAAGTGTATGTTACCAATCAGGTTTGTCACATGCAGCCTACTTTCGGATTCAATAACTAATTCACTTGCAGGATCCACGTACTCTGTTTTACTATTGTTAACAGTATTTAAGCTATTGTTTCAAGTTTATTTACAAGATCAGAACAAGCTGTTCCCTTTATTCGTATTAGTTATCTCACACTAGATCGTTTTAGAATAATTAGTTCAATGCTATTAATTCTTGACAGTAGTGGTCGTTTTAATAGTATCCATGTTTTGCAAGCTAAAAAATAAGTTCAATAATAGCATCAATTATAACGGATTTTGTTATCAGGTAAATTTGTTTTCAAACGTGACATTGGTATTGTTAGTGATTACCCACTATGCAGTTTCATAAAGCCGCCTCTGTTTGTCACGCAACGTTTACCTTTTGGGGAGGAGCATTACGTGACAAGAATCTCGAGAGAACTCAAACTTTTATCGTAGTGATTTTAAAATTCTCCTGGGTATATGTAGCAATTTAGAAAGTAAATACATGCATTACATACCTCTTATTCTGATATAAGACATAATACATGCTACGAGCATGCTCTGATGGTCTGACAATGTTCCTGTCTCGCAGCACTTTTGTAATCTAGAAAGAGTTGAAGTTGTTTTAGTGCCTATAAAGAGAATGATTGGAAGCTAATATGTGATTAAACAAAACTATTTTGGTAGGCATGTCTTTTACTCAACTATCGCAATAATCAAAGTGAGTATACATATAGTATATATACCTAGACTCTAACTACTAACACTTTTAAGAATAAATAGATATCAAGCTATGAGTCGTAACATTTTGAAACATTAAAGTAGAGTTTAGTTGTAGTTCTGCACGATAGTCGTTAGGTATATAAACCTATAACAATAAAAAAAATGTTACGTTGCCACAATTTTTTTCATACAATTAGATTGTCTCTATGGTTGCCAATGTCGTCGAGAGTCGACAGCTTTTGTTATCTTTTGTTCATTTTCTCAGCTGAAATATTATTTATGTCGCCAGAAAAAGACTAATCACTGTATGTTGGTGTAGAGGCTGACCAGAATCGCAATTTTCAATAGTTTAAGTTTAAGTTTATATCTAAAATTAATGATGTATATATGATGTACTTTAACCCGCTGATATTAAAACAAGTTCTTTTGTTAACATTTACTCCTCTAACTCTCAGTAAAATCATTTAATTCTCGTGGATAGATAAGTGAAGACATCAAACGAAGGATTTTGCTCTGCCTTATATATATATCCAACAATTCAAAAGGAGAAAAGTTCACATTCTTGGCGTTGACTCAGTTAAACAAACAGATACCCTCCATATTTCTCTTGTATCGGGTCATGAAATCCTTAAAAATCTCTATATGAATCAACTGACATAGCTGGAACTCCCCAGTTTTTGAATCAAAGTTTTAATGTTAACCCGTATCCTGTCGTCGCAATAACTGAATTCTACTAAAACCGCTTTTCAATAGTTTTTCAAACAAATAAAAATTAAAGTAAAATGATGAACTATCTTCACGAGTGACTTAAACAGATAACAGACCTTATGATTATCGCTACACTCATCAACTGAAGGTTTTAAAGTTTTTTAAAAAAAAGAGCTTACGCATGAAATGTTTGATCGTTATTCGTCTTGAGGCGACAATAAAAAAAACATTCCATTGCATGAATCTTCTATTCTCATTGTAATATTTAAGTAATGTGTTTAGCCTTTAGAATATCTTGTATTGAGTTATTTAACCACGATTATTTCTTTCCTATTTTGATTCAAACTTTGTTGGTCTACAGTAATGGCCATTTGCCAAGTAACAGCGTTCAAATCGGTAGGTTCTCATGTATACTCTACCAGCACCTACATTTTCTTATGACGAGCAACTTCTTATCAATTTCTTTTTCTATTTTCGAATTTTGAACATCTCTGAATTCTTGTTTTCCGTTTAAGTATAACGTAACTAAGTGAGTGGTTTTAATTTTAGTTGTCAAAAGTTTAATTCTGTAGTCTGTGCATAGCGTTATCAGTACATAACTAAGCTACAACTCTACATTTGTTGCATTTGTTATATATAAAATTATTTCAAAAGCTGCAAAGCAAAAGTGTTTAAAGATAGATTATTGAAGCTTTATGCTTTATTGTAAAAAAGCAGGTCAGGCACTCCTTGTAACACTCCTTGGTCTAGGTGTTTTCCAGTAACACTCACAAGGCAATCCCCAAACGGACTGCAATTTTAATCTCTTTCATGATCACTTGCTAAAAACACCACAAAAATATATTTAGCATTGAAAAACGGCTTAAAAACGTTTAAAAATAAGTAAACATACGTGCAGGTGTGTAGCGGTCCATAATCTTCACGTGTCATGTCTGTCCCTATGAGTTCAAGTTATGTTAAGCAGTAATTTAATGTCATTATCAAAAACTTCCTTCGTGTGTATTCAAAGAATTTGATATCAATATTTTAAATACGAATTATTTAATTAATTTCTTAGAACAAAAGCCTGATGTATGGGTCGGTTGATAAAGTCAAAGCGCGATCTAATTAAAGTTCCATCCATCAAAAGTGACACTAATTTAATTAAGTTAATAACCGCGTGAAAATAACAAGATCGTAAAAGATGCATTTTTAGACACACCATACAGTTGTGCTTGCAGTCAAGGACAGTTGAAGGTAAGAAGACGAAAATCTTAGTACAGATGGAGTACGCGTAGTAAATGTTTTCGCTAATTTTGCGATAAAAGGGAAACTCTGCCTTAACTGATATTTGATCATGAGAGCTGTCAACTTCTGTTATCAATGAATCCTTCTTTTCTTCGATCAAACCATGAAAAATTACTGGCCTTTTGACCCCAAAACATCATCGCTTTAAAATGGTACAAGAACTGTATAAGACTTACATTGAGCACCTATTAAAGTCAGGCTTGGAAATTTCAGCTAATTCAAACTAATTTATCACAAAAAAGATTGTTTCCTCTTAATTTTCTAATTGCAGTTTGTTGCCTTGTTTGAATTGCATGTTTGTGATAAGAACAAGGCACACTCAGCCGAGAAAAATAAATGTGAAGACGCCCTCTGTTTTCATTTTATAGAAAACTACTTTACTTAGAAAAGGGTTGCAAATACAAACGTTAAGATGTTGTTTAAACACAGATTTTGAAGGTGTTAAAATGTCAAGGTTGAGCGAATAAAAGCAATGAACTCAAATGGGGTTTTCTAAACACTTTTTTATTATGTGCTAATACATTTCCCACGTTACGTCATACAAGACATTTTTAAACAGAAAACTTGGAATTTACTCCCAAGATCGAAATGTTTATTCACTCCATGTCTGTTTGTGACATACTATGAGACCTGATAAAAGGAATTCCTCGGTTACTGTGGAAAAGCGTATTTGCCGAATATTATCTTTGAAATCTTAGATCCTGCAAATCCAATTTCCAGATGGATACGATCCCATCAAAATGCAAGCGGACCGCACACCTAAGCATACAACGACACATCCGTTCGATTCGGGAAACAGAATTTCCTGAAAATATTTTCAGAGGAGGAAAAGGTGGGACCAATACACTTAACATAGAGCTATTGGACTATATTTTGCTATACAGCGGTCAGCAACCATGGAGTCCAAGTCATCTTCATTCCTTATTGAGAACTTGCTAAAACCAAAATCAAGCAAGAGCCAAGAAGAAAGTGAAGTTACAAGTCGGGCTCTTACAGTAGCTGAGAGACTGGCAGGTTTGTTCTATTAGGGCACGCCTTTTATTATTGCATTACATCCCCTTTCTTAAGAATTTGTTTTCTTTTTTACACTATTATACCCCTGGTCGTTGTTGAAAGCATTCCTTCCCACTTAACAAAGAAAAATCTTCTTACAGATTATATCAAAACATTTTAAATCAGATTTTCTTCCTTTTCAGTTTCATTTGAAAGAAAATCGTAATTTCGTTCTTCAACTATAGTTTTAAAAGGTTTTACGGTAAACTTCTTTAATTCTCTTTAACAAACAAACAATATATCAAGGGATTAAAGATAGCATGGTTTTTCGGCCACTGAAATAGCAATAGAAAAAACTGCGATCTTTATATTTTTTTTCCTATAATTATTAATTCTGTTTTTAACTATTACTCCAAACAGCCAAGCAAATATTAATCTTGCAAATTTGATCAGTAGAAAATGCTGCAATTTTGATTAGCACACTACTGCATGGCTAAACTTAATGTTACAGAAAATTAAAATGTATAAAAAAAGAAATAAACTAAATTCACCTTTGAAGATTTTAGGTTCATAACATTAAGAAATACTTCAATATTGACCTTAAATAAACCATTATTGTTGACTAGAATTCCACTTAACCTAACACATTTCAAAAATGCTTTATGCCTCTTCATATATTTTTCAATTTCGTAGACCTCGCTTGTCAATGAAAAATCTCTTACACACCGGTATCGTTAAACCATTTTAAGTCACAGCAACGTTACACATTTGAGTTTAGAAGCTAAAAACTAGCTCATTCTAAACACGAAATCAGCATATGTTAAACTGAAGTGCTCAGAAACTTGTTGTCAGAAAACATACTTTGTTGGCAGTGCGGTGAGAAGCTTAAATTTGTTAGTAGCCGTATACTCGTTGTTAGTTTCGCTTTCAGGAACAAAAGTAGGGCAACTTTTGTGTTTTAATCGAATTTAGAGCATTTTACGTGTGCATGTATTTTTGATGCATGGCTGTAAACCATATAGTTGTACTCTCGGTCGTGGAAGTCATTTTTGTAAGAAAACAAACATTTCTAGTTAGAGGCATTCCAACCATTTTCCGAGGTCGGTTGACTCATGCGTACCCTAAATGATGAAGAAAAACCGTTTTTATATTGATAACAACGATTATATTAAGACTATAACTGCAAATGTAATTTTATCAAAGAAGAAGTAACATAAATGTGAGTATCTTTTGAAGATAGAACTATTTTCGTACATTGCCATTATCATCGAGGTAAAAAGCAGAGAAGCTAAGCTGTGTAAAATACCAAACATTTATAATTTTGAACAAATTAAAACATTTAATGTTCATTCTAAAGAACGATGTCCTCACTCTTCACGCATTCTAAGCAATACAACTGAAGGACACAACACACGTACAAATGATTTGCGTGTTACAACTGTGCACGGTGAACTGTGCATGGGTGCGGAAATTCTCTGTTGTGGTATTGGTTCATATATCACCAAAGCTCGGCAATTATCGTAGTTTAAAACACAATGAACATGCTAATTGGTATTAACATATAAAACCCGCCAAGTTTGCTTCTTTCGCATTCTTTAAATTCACGTTTTGAAGATACGAACGCTTTTAATTGTGTAAAACTGTATGTTTTACGAGTCGTGAATGAAGAGGAGTACGAACTTGTACTAGTTTTATACATTCAAGGGTTTAGAAATTTTCTCCTTCCAAATGTGAATGAAATGTCGGTGATATGTAATAATTGTTAACTGTTGAAGTTGTGCAGTATTCCCAATAACGAGAATTATCTTAAGGGTCCGTTTAATTTGGCTTTGTTTGCAAATGCGGATGCATCTTGTGTTAGTTATAGAGGCGAAACACAATTGAAGTTGTTTGTTTCTTTGCATTGTTGTAAATTGCCAAAACATTTAATCTATTCTCCACAAAAAATAAAGATAAACATTTTTAGCAATGCATTTAAGGAAAAGCCATACACAAAAACAAAATACTGAATATATTGAAAAATACAATTATACGGCCAGAAAACCTGCCAGTGTCAGATGACTCATCATGCAATACTAAACCTAAAAGTGGATTTGGGTGACCAGAAATCTCTTTTGAATGGACAAGTGTTCGCACTTTGTTCAAACATAATTTCTTGCAAATCAAATGGGCATAATGAAACAGTTTTCTAAAATACGTGAAAAAAGTTTGATCACCGCAGCAGGGAAGACACATAGCAAGGGCTAAGACTCGACTGGCCCTCGGTTTGTTAGCGACGACCAAACTTGATTTAACCACGTTCTTCACTTATCAATAGTTTTTCCAATCAACTATTTAACAAATTTTCTAAAACATCGAACTACACAACTGACCAAATAATGATCAAAGAATGAACCTTAAATCTTAAGCTAATCGAATGGGTATATGCTGCGGTCATTTCCTTCCTGATTAGATGACAAATAACACAGGCGCTGACTGTAATTTATCAAATGCTTAAGTAACTCAGTTTAAGTAACTTCCAAGCTCCAATTTAAAATCGATGAATAAAAAAAGACAGGTAGATAAAGAAAACATTCAGCGCACGGCTGAAAGAGTTTTCTGTATTTACCTGACTCGATATTTGTAAATGTCAGGTTGATCATTTCACACTGCACATTGTAAAACACTACCAATTTTATTTTCAAAAGATGTTCTTTTAATACAAAATCAGTGTTGTTAAAGGTTTAATTAAGTCGGCTTTAAGGTAATTTTAGAGTATAAATATAGCGTCAAAAGCACTAGAATTAACCACTTTTGGATTCGTGTCATAATACAAAATCATAACACGAACAAAGTTGTCATCAATGTCAAGAAGCGATTCAACCATATACATCTTTTCTAATCTATTGGCATTTTACTCCGACTTTCGCAAAAGGTGATGCAATCAAGGTAGAATTGCGTCCTGGCTTTTCTTAATAGATTTAAAGGGTTTTTTAGTTCTTCATTGTTTCTAGTGGTAACAGAATAGTGTTTTATTTCACACCATGTATTGTTTCTTAAATTAATCATTAAAACAACTTCTCAAATTTATCGTTTTCTAAATTACAGTTGTTGTATTGAGTCTGTTTAAAAGAAGCTTTAAAAGAGATTGCGATTCGCCAGTGGGGCTAGGATTGTACAAAACCCTTTGTTTAGATCAGAAGTGAATGAATGGGCCATTTAAGTTTCCAGGTGTTTTCACTAACAAATAAGATATTTTCGGATCCCAATTTTAGTTTAAAAATATAATTTTTCTCGAATCAGTATGATTTTTTTTCTATGCAAGTTATGGCCAAAATGTGGACAAAGTCAATAGATATGTTAGTTTGGCAGAAATATTCCCATCATTATCGTTATCAGACAGAATAGACCAAAATGTACACGGATACCTTTTCAATTGGTTGTTTTTTCAATTACGTAAAACTAGAAGCCAATTTAATTGCTGCTTGTGGACCAAATCCTCTATGTCGTCAAATTGTTGAATACTGAAGTAATTGTTCAAAGCTGACTCAAGTGCGGTATGAATATTTTTGAAATATATTATCAGTATATATAATTGCCTGAGATTTGTAGCTTATTTTGAAGATATTTTTTTGTTTACTTCGGAAACATATACTATAACGAGATATTTTGTGGATGCTTTATCAACATTATTCCATTATTGTTATATTAGAAAATGTCTTAATCTATTTACATTTTTTATATTTTCAATGAAGTAAGAACGCCTTGAACTATTACGTATAAACTATTATTCAGGTTATATCATATAAATATACTTATAATCCCTGATTTTCAAATAGATTCACGTCACCAAAAAATGAATACATGATGTTTTTATTTCAGTTGTATTTCTAACCTCCTACAGAGACTGCTATAAACTGACATTCATTTACTGTTTGCTTAAGATATTATCCTTGATGCCCATTGTGGAGGTACGACAAGTCAGAAAAGCCGACGCACGCGCACCTCTTTCACTCACCAACAATTAAGAGTTCTCGAGAGTAGTTTTGCTAAATCGCATTACCCAGATGTTGTGATGAGAGAAAGATTAGCTTCTTCCACAAACATACCGGAGGCCAAAATACAGGTAAGACGCGGACAGCGGTCGCAATCGAGGCATTGTAGTTATTGACGGACAATAATGAACCATGCAATTTATCAAATAACCATCCATTTTCTATAGATTAGCCTTATAAATAGACTATCACAGTATTTTCCCCTTTATAAGATAGTTAGTGCACACATATTCTTTATTTTTTTAAAAAAAAACTACTCTCAGTTTATCGTCACTGATATTTAATGGCTATCGATAGCTATAAACACTTACGTGTGAAGGCCTTATAAGTATCAGCTCAGCAGGATAATCTAAATCTCTCGTGTTTTGTTTCAAAATTTCATCTTTTTCAACAGCACTACTTTTTAAGTCGGTAATGAAAATCTTATTTTGGTTTTTGAACATGAAATACCCCCCAAATCATTTTCTTCCACAACATAATAAATTGAACATACTTAAACAAGAAAAGAAAACCGGGCACGATATTTGCATACGTTTGGTTATGTTTTGTCTTTTGAACATAGAAAAATACTCCTTTATACTGTAATCTGAAAATTCATGCGTGACAATCCTTTCAAAACTGGTTTGTTTCGAAAACTTTCACTTTTATGTGAATAAACGTTTTTTTTTTCTCACTTTTTTTTTAAAAGGGCAACTTGTCGCTCGTTGTTAGGCTAAAGATGCAAAATGTTTTTAAAAATAGTTTTCTGTATGATTCTTGTAACTAAACTATTTAATTAACACACACCTTAAGGTATGGTTCAAGAATAGAAGAGCAAAGTTTAGAAAAAGGTTAACGTGGCGAAAACCGATGGAACCACAACTCTGCAGCACAGACAGTGGATTCGACCCTAGGAGTGCAATGTTCCTACCAAGATTAGATCAACTACGGACAAGTAATAGGAATGCTCCTTTCTCAGCTGTTCACTTGCCCTCTCCAGCGGCCTTTTATTCACAAGGGTTGATATTCAACCCCCAGACACAAACTCCATGCTGTAACCAATCGTATTCAAATACTCCTGCATTTCCAACTACTATTCCAAGCTCAAGCAAGCATATACCACCTACTTATAACTTGTTGCCATTCAGACCTTTTCAACCACCTATAGTTATCCCTTAGATGCCAGAGGGAATTAACTCAGAACATTTGTAACACAGTTATAATATATAACACAGTTTCAATATGATACGATAAAAGAAACATTGCTTATTTAATTAATAGCGTTTCAAAAACCAAAAGTAAATTGTAAATTTGTTCACATGACTATATGTACGTACTATTGTTGGTAAGCTTCATATTTAGATACCATATAAATAGATATCTGAACAGTCAGAACTAATATGCTGCTGAAAAAAATAACAAAACAAACCTCTATAATGATTGCATTTTTAACTATCTTCAAACAAAAAGTGAACATTTTTGAGGTATTGGCCATTAATAGTACGAAGTTGCCATATACTCTTCAGTTTCCGCCATTTGAAGAGTAAACAGAATTGATGCTATTTACTCGTTTTACTTTTCTTCAAGAGAAAAAATGATTGAAATTATCATTCTAACATTTAAACCAGATGAAAAAACATATGGCTATAAAGAGGACATTCATTTTGTTTGTCTTGCAGAGAAAAGTAGAAATGTTTGTTGTTATTCATTCTAATTCATCGAAGGAAATGATAAAACCATGTGAAGTGACCATTTATTTTGTTTGTTTTGAAGAGTAGAAAAAGTTCGTGATCTTTATACAAACATTGGTCATGAACCAAAAAGTGACCATTCATTTAGCTTATCTTGAAGAGTAGAAATGATTGGTGCTATTCATTCTAGCATTTGAAACAGCCGATGAACTCCTATACAAAGTGACCATTCATTTTGTTTATCTTGAAGAGAAGAAAATGTTCGTGATATTCATTCTAACTTTTCAACCAGATAAAGTGACCATTCATTTTGTTTGTCGTGAAGAGTAGAAATAATTGGTGTTATTCATTCTAACATTTGAAAGAAAGTTGACGCGACTCTATTAAGAGGCTATTTTAAAATTCGGTGTGTCCCGAATTAGTTAAAACCTTCATACAGTTGATCGAAAATCTTACTAATCTGTAAAAAATATACTATTACCTTAGCTCAGTTGGAAACTTCAGTATTTATTACATCTATTCCTACATTGTTTTAAAATTTTTAAACAGTGAATCCTGCAGCAATGAAAACAAAATAACAAAGTTTTTTCGACTTTGTAGTTCTAAGGTTAATGCTAAATGTAACAACTACGATGCCAAGAAAAACTGTTTGCAATAAAACCTGAGAAAGCAACCAAGATTCTATTTCCTATAGTCTTAATCGCTCATGATTATCCAGTGTTATCAGTGAATCAACAACGTATGACACAAAATTTTGCCTGCGTGGGGTCAGGCATGATTTCTATTATCATGCTCACGAAAATCCTATTGCACTTATTATATAGTCAAATATTAAAGCTTTCGCACCACAAAAAAAAAATATTGCTACAAACAAAAGGTTGTTTCATAACCTCGCTCAGTAATTTGAAGACCAGAGTAGGCGTGGGAAGTTTAAGACAGACTATACTGTCAGACACAATCCCTTCCAAAGACACGATTTTTTCTATCAAACGGGCAGATTTATACGAATACTTTTTGATTAACTCTACAATTACCTGACATATTGAGAATTATCTCTTGTTTAAATTTTGCTGTATGTATATAAGAAATGATAGTTTAAAAGTCCTTTCGGTGCTATATCAAGTACTTTTTTAAGGTACCAATTACTGTCTATGTTTTAATGGGCTATATTGCCACACACAATCTCTTAAGTCACCTAAATCCAATATTATTAGTGGTCATTTTGTAATAAGCCAAACATGATGTCCAATAAAGAACTTTTACAAAACGCCTAGTCAGATATCTGTCATGCAATTGGCCTAGCAGGAGATCACCTCCATCTGGCTCAATGTACCGCACTAACCACCCAACATCTCATTTGCATACATGGTATCATTCCAGATAACGATAAGAATACCCTGATTGAAATCTGTCAAAATTCTAAATTCTCCGCCCTAAAACTGAAGATATCAAATAATGAAACACAATGCATGATTCGAGTAAAATGTACGGTAGTGCTGGAATATCATCTGAGTGAGACCTTTACTGAAAAGTCAAACCTTGCACAATAACTGACTACTTTGCAATGAAGTAAAACTGAGCCTTTAGAAAAGTAGTGGGCGTGTAAGTTTTCAAATGCTTTGGGTGCATATTTCATGTGGTGGACTTTTAAATGTTTTTATTGCAGAAAACCAAAGTACAATTTTTGCATTGTTGAAACAAACAAAACGTTATACTGATGTTTATGCTTTAATTTAGCAAAACAACTTCTGTTTTGCTTATCAAAGATGATAATAGTACAGCTAAGTAATTTTAAAGTTATCTTGTTCAGTTGTTGTGCTTGTCCATTAAGCTATGCCGGACAGATTAGTAAACACTTACTTTGTCAGCCTTAACATTTCCTGACAAAACATTAATCAGATATAACACGTTATTCGTACGTTAAATAACAATGACATCTTTTAAGCAACTTAAAAAACGTTTAGATAAAAAAGTTATTACTTTTAATTTTTAACATAGTTGCTTTATGATTTTTCTTGCTTTCTCTAAATAGAGATAATGAAAGAATGTTTGTTTAACCTCACGCAAAGATCAGGATTCGTGAAAAGAATATGAACTTGCGAAATTGTACAGTTCTTTTAAAAACTTGTAGGTCCACTCCATTAGTAGTTGCATGGTTAGTTGAAGCAATTGATCAGGATATTAACCAATCGCGTAAACAAATATTGAACTAATACTGAATAAGCAAAGAGAGCAATGGCACTTAAAACTGGCTTTAAGGCCTTAAGAAAGACCTGTCTTCAAAAGTGAGTGACAATATGAGCAACAAAGTGAGCACCTTATTTTGTTTGTCAAAACAAATATTCAGCATTCAGGATCACTATAACGTTTGACCTTTTCTCGTTATCCCTTGTAGGTGACCTTGATATTTTATAATGTAATTCGTGCTCTTATTTTTGTTTGTCTAGACACTACTTTTGGAAGAAGAAACTTTTATTTATTGCTTTGACATTTTTAGAACGTTTTTTATGTTACACATGATGTCAGTATGGCATTAAGGTATATGATATATTTGTTGTTATTTTATTTAATGCTTTAAACCCCGTAGTAAAATAATACCATTAAGCGACTTTTTGAAATACTCCATGCAGTTCAAAAAGCCAGAGATGAGTTTAAAGTGACAAAAAGTAAACAATCTCTTCCCTTAGATAAAATTGTTTTACCACATGTCTTCAGGAGAGAGTTATCGGTAATTAATATGGTGCTATTTTCTCAGTTAATGTGTCAAGTAACAGCAAGCACCCTTGCGAGATGTACAATATCTAACCTTCGAGCTCCACTGAAGATCCTGTAAAACCGTAGCAGTACGGAACACTGCTCCTATTATAAGAACAAAGTATTAGCCCATCCTATACAAATCAGCCTGACAAGATGAACCAAACAAAGAAAGTAGATACAAACAGAAGCCAAACTGAAAAACAACCGACTGTAGTTAACGGTAAGACGCACCCTTTCTCGATCGCCAATATTCTTGGAAGCTCAGAGACTGAAAGACGTGCTAGAATAACTTGTCCAAAATTGGATTCCGAACCAGCAACATCGACAAAAGCCTTGACTCTTGCAGAAAGAATTGCAGGTAAGAAGTGTTTCTTTTCCCTAATCGTTAATTTAACAACTTCATGAGTGAAAACGTATTGAGCCCTTGAGTTGTACACATTTTGTTCAATCAGTCAGCCTGTAGTCCTTTTTTGTTTCATTTAAAAAACGTTTGAAACATCATTGAAGTTGCTTATGGCAGTTAAAATTTTCAAAGTTTTTTACAAAAATCATTCTTCATTTAAGTTATTATATATGCTCTTAGTTTACTGTTTGAATGTTTTGTCTTGACATTTCAAAAGTTTTCCATTTTTTTGTATTTCTATTTGATAACAATCTTAGTCAAGCCATATACCAGTAACTAACTAACAATTTAATCAGTTTGGCTTATTTGTTCTTACGGTCAATGATTTCAGTAATCGGTTATTTAAAAGCTATGTTCTGAAAAACCATCATTGAAGGGTCATTGAGCTATTTTTCTTTGTGGACGATCCCGTTCAAATGGTCAAAATATACTCAGTGTAATAATTAACTGATTATGAGCCATTATTGGTCCAACACACACATACAACTAAGATAGTTGCATAGTTCTAAAAAGTTTTTTATACCATTTTAAAACGATCGCATACTTGAATGATACCAATATAGAATAGATAGTTTTTATTCGCAGAAAATACTGAGCGATTTCGGCAGAACTAAATATGAAATAAAATTTGGTGGCTTTGTAAAATGTATATTGAGCGATGGATTTTTGTCTGTTGACAAACTTAAACTGATACTTAGTCTTATATACAATCAAAATCTTTTAATCTGATGGCACGTATTTTTAAGGGATTCTAACAGATTTGCTGTTTCAGCACTAAGTTTAAAAACTATAGGCTATGTTAAAAAAATAAGCATTTTTTCATTTCTTCATGCGTTGCAAAAAATATTTAAAGTCAGTTATTTTGTTTGTTCTCTACGGGGCATAAATAAGCAGCGGCTGTTTGCCTTACTTTATGACATCACTAAACTAATTCCTTTGAGATACCAGATTAACAGCTAAATATGCTTTGTATTGAACTAATACTGAAAATGCTAAACTATGCGTATAAGACCATCTATTTTTTTCTGTAGACAAAGAACCTTTAACGTGAACTATAAAAACATCAGGCCACGAAATCATCTTTTAGATAAGAGGCAGCTTTACTTTGGAGTGTAGTTTACGGAATTTGCGACGACATAGATGGATGAGTTTTTCCCTATTAAGCCATGGAATAAAAGCAATCTTACTGCTTTGATAAATATAAGAACGTTTAATGACGTCTTATGTGTCGTGCCGCCTCCAATAAAAACAAAACAGGCAATATTAATACAGTATTATGTTGTTAGGTGGTAAATTTACAGAACATGTTTGCAGTTGAAAACACAGCAATAAGTGGCTACTGAGCACGTTCTATCACAATTCAGTTATAAATTTATATTTTCACAGTTTTGGCCATTCATATTCTATCAGTAGAAAGCCGTACATTGCGGAGTGTTTTTATAAGTTTGGAGGAGCATCCATCTGTGCTCTGCATTAGTAGCTGCATTGTATCCAACAGTTTATTTTAAAAGGCTAGGGCGCTTTAACTCCTTGGAATGCAAAAATTATTTCTCGCTAGGTTTGGTGTCAACAATAAAAACAAACTTAAAGTCATTTCAGTTTACACTGTCATATATATGACGTCACTTCCAAACTTTAAAATTTGTTTCGAAATTCAAATGTTTAAGTGAATCTAAAGAGTATCACCGGAACTTCACTAAATTATTAATTATCACTTTTGACACTATGGGCCTGCTCACATGAGGCGAGATATCTCGGGGGTTAGGGATAATTCGGTCCTCCGAGATATCTTGGGCCGAGCCAAGTCTCTCTACATTTACTTTATGTTCCAGCCATTCCATTCACATGAAGCCGAGACAACTCGGGGGTGCGAGATATCTCGGT
>JAOBRB020700207.1:0-11629 GCA_027575285.2 Zoanthus pulchellus | reverse complement strand
CAAGACCATCATCAATATCATCAATAGCATTGCCATCATCATCAATATCATCAATACCAACACCGTCATCATTATTATCAAGACCAAGACCATCATCAATATCATCACTAGCATTGCCATCATCATCAATATCATCACTAACACTATCATCATCAATATCATCACTAACACCATCATCATCAATATCATCAATACCAACACCATCATTATTATTACCAAGAATAAGACCATCGTCAATATCTTCACTAACACCATTATCATCAATATCGTCAACACCAACACCTTCATCATTGTTATTAACAGCACCAACACCATTATCATCATCAATATCCACACTAACAGCAACACCTTCATCACCAATATCACCAACACCATCATCATGATCATCATGAGTATCATCAACACCAACACCACTATCATAATTATTGCCATGGTCACAATTATCATCATCATAGCAATCGTCACCAATATTGTTGTTCATTGACATTGGTTTTGACTTTAGTATATCAGTTCTTTATTTACCTCAACAGTTCTGCAATATGATTCTTTCCACGGTGGAGGACTGCAAGCAAAAAAGTTTGTATAAACTAAATCTTGCTGATGATGATGAAATTTCATCGAGCAGCAACTCATTGTCTCCAAGGAGAAGGGAAGAAGAGGGAATTGCAGCAAAGTCAAAACATAAACAAAAAATCGAGGAACCACTTGGTGTGAGGGTTGGTAATTATTATTAGACTTAAAACTAAAACTATGAACTCAAGACAATAGCTATAGGTGGCTACAGTATCACTCACTTTTAAAAGCGCGTTCATTTGGGCCAATTCTGGAATAGGAATACATGGATTATTTGAAAGAGTTGGTCGTTTGGGGCCTATACTGTTTCCGGTTTATTTGGGGAGCGTTCATCTGGGCCTATTTTGAAATTGGAATACATGGATTATTTGAAAGAGTTTGTCGTTTGGGATCTAGTCTGTTTTCGGATTAGTTGGGGAGCGCTCATCTGGGCCTATTCTGAAATTGGAATACATAGATTATTTGAAATGGTGAAATGTGAAATTGGTGTTTGGGACCTACTTTATACTGTTTGCGAGTTAGTTGGGGTGCGTTCGTCTGGGTCTATTACAGATTAGTATTCCACATAATCTGGAATCAAAATGAACAACTCTTCCGAAAATCCATGTATTCCAGACCTATTCCACAATTATTCCAAATTAACGCACCTACTTACTTTTCTGCTTCTTCTTCTCCTGATATCAGAATAGCTTGAATAATTCGGTATAATGATGTCACACACTAACCTTAAGTGGCAACAGTAACAACAATATCAAGTCTGGAGGAAAACTGGATCGACAGTGAAGAAAGCACCAAACCAGGTCCACTGCTACTACAAAGGTGCAGACGTTCACTGATCCAAAGTGGCAATTACCAGGCGCATGCGCACATAAGATTATATGGATTTGCTTGGAATACTGTTCAATTAGTAAAATCAAGAAAATTCAGATTAGTTTTAATAATAAAAATACTTTAATATTTCGGAAAAAAAACAACAACTAAGAACCTAAAATTTAAACTACGAATCAAACAACACTAACGACAAATCGAATTCTTTGCAATTTAGAATTGAATGAGCCCCTTTACATAATCCACAGTTACTAAGTATAAATTAAATAATACGATATACAGTAATGTCAACTTTTTCTGTTTTTAATCTTGTACGTTTTGCTATCTTTTTTACTTCCGATCAATTTAAATAAAATTCATAATCTTGGACAATATTAGTTAAGGGAGCCAGTAAAGGCACGCACTAAAATGTATATTGGTTGTTTTGTTAGATGGTAAATAATCTTCTCTAAAGGTTGTTTATTGTCTTTTTAATAATAGTAATAAAGTTATAAACTCAAATGTTCGTTGTTTTCTAGAGCTGGAGCAACGTTAACAGCAGAGGAAGTTTCTTTATCGACCAGGATGGGCATATCAGCAGCCACCATTTTCAACTAAGTGTGCCAAGGGACACACAGTTGTGGTTAACCATACAGTCAACAGCATCAAGTACAGGTATGATTCATGATTCCATCATTTACCGATAAGTGTGCGAAGGGACACACAGTTGTGGTTAACCATGTACATTTAACAGCATCAAGTACAGGTATGATTCATGATTGCACTACTTTCGACCAAGTGTGCCAAGGAACACACAGTTGTGGTTAACCATACAGTCAACAGCTTCAAGTACAGGTATGATACATGATTCCATTATTTACCGATAAGTGTGCGAAGGGACACACAGTTGTGGTTAACCATACATTTAACAGCATAAAGTACAGGTATGATTCATGATTCCATCATTTTCCACTAATTGTGCCGAAGGACATACAGTTGTGATTAACCATACAGTCAACAGCATCAAGTACAGATATGATTCATGATCCCATCACTTTCCACTAAGTGTGCCAAGGGACATTAGTTGTGATTAACCATACAGTCAACAGTATTAAGTACAGGTATGATTCATGGGCATGATAGAAGCGAATGCATTATGTATTTCTGAGCCATACCATCAACAATAGTGAACGCGCTTCTTATGCTCTAGATACAGATTTTATTTACTGGCTTTTCAACTTAGCCGATGTGGTAGACTGTGAATCAAGAGTTAAGAGAGTAGTGCGAGCGAGATTAATGGCGAAGATGCCGATAAAAAGCCAGCGGTTTATTGGTGAACTGCTGCTAGGATTGAAGACTAGAGCCAGGACTTCTGAAGCTGCTTGAGATCTGCTCAACTGTGTGCATCAGAAACATATTCGACTTTCATGCCCTGATCCGATCCATCAAGCGATTAAACAGTAGCCATATTGGCTAGAATTAAAGAAGGAACATCCACTTCCTTCGCCATTGACGTTAAATTAAGTATTTATTTATCATTAGAGACTGAATTTGACAAGTAGGCTGATTGATATTCCATGCAGATGTGATGGCAGGAAAGTAAAATAGCAAGAGTGAGGGAAGGTTGCAGTTGCGAGGTTGCAGAGATCTGTAGAGTTGAAGACTATTAGCTTGAGTTTTAAAAAGCAGACTAAGATGGTTTGGACATGCGAAAAGGGAAGAGGAGATGTGTTAATGAACAGCAGTAGTCTGCAGGAAAGCCTAAGAAAATGCGGATTGACTGTGTGATGGAGGATATAATCTTGTTGGGATTGGTGAAGCATATGGAGCAGGATTTGATGGCGGATGTAAAAAGCAGTCATTGTTGATTTACCCCATCCTAGATGGGAAAAGACTGTCAATAAATAAAAATGATGATCATATTGATAAATATTTTGTATAATCGTTCACTTTCAGAATAAAATAGATGTTCACACCTGCATTCAAATAGTTTGTTTGATTTAAATTCTTTTTCTCCAAATTACTTTTAGCTAATTCATAATCGGTGGAAACAAGGTCCAATTTTAGCACCTTCTTGAGCTTTTGTGAGCCAGTTGCATGGTCCAAAGTCAGCGACGACCGAATTCTGTTCTGTGCGCTTAAAATATGAAGTTCGTTTCAACGTTGAACATTTTTGTGTATTTTTGTAATCCTTTTCTAATTCTCTAATTTCTGTTTTCAGTTTAAGGAAGTGTCTTATTGTAATATGTTAATACTAATACCTATCATTTTCTTTGTAGCATCTCAGAACTTAAGATACCTTGACATGGCTGTCTTTATTGTTAATGAGAGGTCAGAACTTGTGGCTTTTACCGAAGCACAACTTGGAATGGTAAGTTAAGTTTTTTGTAAGAGCTAGTTTTTTGTAAAGGATACAATTATTAAAGACTGGTTATTTGTTCTGTGGTATTAAGATGACGGAACCGAAAAATGGTTTGGCGATATGTATTAGAAACCCGTTAAGTTTAATGAAAAGAAGAGTGCATGATTTGAGATATTTTTTAAATATACCGAACAAGTTATTTAATATATCAATATCTAAAATACGTAACATTTGCTTAGTAAAATGTTCTCTTTATTAACTAGTCTCCTTTATCAACAAAACAGTCTCTCATGATCAAAATTTAAAGAACCAAAGAGTCGTTTTCGAAAGTTTCCTATCAATATGATACACAGAACCGAAAACTGGTTTCCCCAATTTCTGAAAATTAATCTCCAGGCCTGTAAAGTTGCATTACTTGAATATAACAGTTGTTATACTTAGTTAACATTCGTGAAAAGCTTACGGGGTTTCTTTTGTTTTCCTCTTCAGAAATTCTGTATTCAGTGCCAGCTCAAGAGAGGAGCATACAATCTTCTGACATTCTCGTCTGGGTGTCGTCTTAAAAGTCAGAGGGAAGGTTACAGATCACCCAGAGAAGTAAAGTTATTTTCAGGTTCTGGTGATGAAATGAGGCTCACTCGTCAGTTTAGGTACAAAGGCGCTTTACATTGATCATTACAAGGTTTTACAGTTGAGGGTCTACGATAGTCCGCTAGAGCGGCTCACATATAATGTTATCAAGAAACGCCCGCAAAAGAACATACAGACCACAACACCGGGATCACCACCCTACTCTTTTGATAAGTGCGTGGGCTCTTTAAAGTCCCCCGATAAAAGGTTGAGAGACTGGACCTACGGTTTAACGTCCTTATCCGAGAAGACGCGAAGGTCTAACTATTTGCCGATGTTGGAGCAAAGGCAGCACTTTCTCCTCAATTATTTTAAGACCCTGAGTGTTGGTCCGGCCGGGAATCGAACCCAAGCCTCCCGCATGATAGACTGGCACATTACCAACTAGGCTAACCAGGCGGTGGTTAACGAAATAAAGCTGTTTTAAAATAAAGATTTATTATAAGTCAGAGTAATACTAACGGCATATCTTTGATGATAGCATTGTTTACAGTCTCCTTCATTAGCATTGAATTTTTGATTAAAATTTAAGAAAGCTTGGCAAATAAAAACCAAGAATAAAATGTTGACGGTATTCAATCAGTTTTTAAAAAGATATAGCGGCTCCAAAACACTCAAAACAACTGGGTTGAAAGTAGCTTGCGAATACAGCCACCTTTCATCGCTCAACGGACTTCGCGAGAGAGATTCTCTCGAGAAATCCATTGAGCGATGAAAGGCGACTGTATTCACGAGCTAGATTGAAAGCCGTTAATGAACCACACGTTCCGATTAAAATCTCCGTTAGATCACAGGAACAATTTTGCTCATACTTTAAGAAAATATTTTTTTTTTACAAAACACGCACAGGGTACAGGGTCTTATACAGTTCTTCGGTTTTTGTAATTACTGCTGATGTTGTTATCAGAGGTAGCTACTTTGTCATAGCTTTCTATAAGAGTTATGGAGTGTAATTAATATTCACAGGGTACCCAAGTAGAGATGCATCAGGCTATAGCAGTCACACAGGGTACCCAAGAGGGCAATCGTTTTAAAAATTAAAACAGGCTACATAAAAGCGTTTGCTCCATATCACTCCCCAAAGTCAAGAATTTTATTGCTGTAGCTACATGTAGTCCATGACTACCTATATTTGTAAAGCTAAACCCTTTACTAGCCTAGTAGCCCATGGGGCCGGCGCTTATCTCCGGTTTCTGTAGTGTTAAGCGGATGAGAGTCTTTGACTCCCCCTGAACGGGACACTAATCCATCGCAGGTTTGCTTCCAGCAGACGCTGGTACTCATTTACCTACCCCAGAAGGATGGAAAGCTAAGTTGGCTTAGGCTGAAAAGAAGGCCACACAAATCTTCAAATATCGGCAAAGTGCCGGGATCGAACTGGGGACCTTTTGGTTGATAAGCAGAGATCTTATCAACTGCGCCAACCAAGTCTGTAACCTTGTACTAGAAACTGGCGCACATGTAAACAAAGATCCGCTTATATAATTGTTATTTCTATTTTCTATTACAAAAAGTTTGCCACTGACTCTTGATATTTTATTTATTTTTGTTTTTATTTTTTTATTTTTATTTTTATTTTTATTTTATTTTATTTATTTTTATTTTTATTTATTTTTGCTAAAAATAAATAAAATATCAAGAGTCAGTGGCAAACTTTTTGTAATAGAAAATATGATATCTCCTGACTACACCTACTCCATTTTTAAACAATTGTTATTTCTGTCATTATACTGTTTATAGTATCAATTCATTATTAAGTCGAAGAACACTACAGAAAGCCATTATAAACTATATATTCTTGTGTTTTAAGGGAAACGTTAGCCGAAATATTCAACCACTGTGACCTGGATGGCAATGGTTATCTGAGTAGAAAGGAGTTCGACTTTTTTCAAATGCGTAGCAGTGGGGAGGCCTGTGACGATGACGCATGGGAGGTTATGTTAGGTACGATAACAACTAAAATGTACCGAGTGGGGAAGGGAGGAGGTGTAAAACAGTACAATGCTTAAGGCGAGGTCATTGAATCGATCACTCCAGATTGAAAAACAGAATCTGCAAATAAACATTTGGCCTTATTTGTTGTAATGAATCTTTACTATTTTTCTTCTTTCTTCAACCGATGAGTACCGGACGGACGCTCTATCCACTGAGCTACAGGGACTCTTGGGAGAGCGAAGTCTTTTGCTAAGTTCTTATATATTTATTTTGTGAACAGAATCCTCTGTTTCAAACAAGCACTCACACGTCATGATCATAATTTTAATTAATTCTAACTTCTTTTTCCTTCAAACCAGTAATACTGAATTAAGTACTGCAATCTAGTGCCTACAGATTATTTATAAATTGTTGTGTAAGTTTGTCAACTTTTATTTATAAGGATTGAGTTCTGTTATTATTTCAGTAGAGACTTACTAGAAGGGACGTGACTAAAATAATGGAGATTGTAAAGTACAAAACACGTGAAATGTAACTTTAACATTAGAAGTTAACGAACTAATTGTACAATAGATGGATTTCCGGCAACTCTTACTTGTGGCTCGTTCGTTCTAAAGCTTGTAAAACTATAAATTTACCTTAGACAGAAATCGGAACTAATAAACCCTTTGCAGTTAGAGGTCACGTACGTAGATACCACTTCAACAGCAAACTGGAGAGCAAGCGTTTCATTTATTTTGAAAGCAATAATTAACTTATTGACCATAATAGACCGTCAAACTTCGCACAGTTATTGTTTATAGTATGTACTCAATTTTTGCTGGTGTTGAGAAGTTGAAATAATAAAAAGAAAGCATATAGAAAGTCGACTGTTGTCTTACCTTGTGAAGTCGCCATTTTGGCTTTTGATACGGCGAACTATTTCTTCAAAGAGCTACTTCAACTTTTTCTTAATGGCTTAACAGCATAAAACTTGGCACTACTTACTTTTATTTTAAAAGAGGAAACGATAACGGTAACAGTTCAAACCTAATTTACACAACTGAAACTTGTTTTTTAGCGTATGAGTGACTTGATGTCAAAACAAATGGAACGCTTGTTCTCCAGTGTGCTGTTGCTAAGTGGTATCTACGCACGTGACCTCTAACTATTAAGCCCTATACCTTCTATTATAGTCAATGAGTGATTTACTATCAAAACAAATGAAACGCTTGCTCTCCAGTTTGCTGTTGCTAAGTGGTATCTACGCACGTGCCATCTAACTGTCAAGCCCTATACCTTCTATTATAGTCAATGAGTGATTTACTTTCAAGGCAAATGAAACACTTGCTCTCCAGTTTGCTGTTGCTAAGTGGTATCTATTCATGTGACCTCTAACTGTTAAGCCCTATACCTTCTATTATAGTAAATGAGTGATTTACTTTCAAAACAAATGAAACGTTTGCTCTCCAGTTTGCTGTTGCTAAGTGGTATCTACGCACGTGACCTCTAACTGCGAAGGGCTTATTGAATAGTTGTATGTTTTGTTGTTGTCTCTGCAGAGAATTTTGAAATGAATGAAAATCATGAAATCACGTTAAGGGGATTCTTAGACCTTAATCTGATGGAGGCTAAAGATTCTGATGGGGACCCAAATGATTTGTGGGTAACATTGGAGAGCATGGGATATAACAAAGGACTGGAACTCAATAAGGTAAGTCAAGTAATAAATCCAAATTGAGTTATATTTACCTTCTCATTTCATTCTAAAACAATTCCTTAATTATGAAATTTCTTTTTCGACTGATTTATTTTCAGCTTTTGACATATTTCACTGAATGCTCGCTTTGCGTCGTCCTTTATTCAAATTGCTTGTTCTTGTGTCAAGACACGACAAAGACTAACAACTTAATCTATATTTAGGTTCGCATTATTTTAAGTAAAAAAGATATATCAATTCTAACTATGAAGTGTAGATTGGGGAATGTCTAGTTTACTTTACTGAATGTCTAAGTTTACTTTACTGTCTGCTTGTTACACAATAGTCGGATACATTCACCCATTTAAACATCACAATTTAGTTGGTGACAGTTCCTGGTCACTAATTAAGCCGTGTTTATGCCAAACTCGGTGATATTCAGTTTACAGTTACTTCAAGAAATTTGAGTACGAATGAAGTATTTCCTATTGTTAATATGTTATTAACTAATATCATAAAATTCTCAAAATCCTCAGCTACAGCTGCATTATAAACCATGTACGATTAGAATTTATAACATTATTCGTGCTTTCAATATCAACTTGTTACATTGTTCCGCAATATCAAGCATCAACGGAAATGGCCGTGCATGGGGATACCATAATAGAACTGGTACTAACAAAATTGTAAAGTTTAAGTGGGTGAATCTATCCGAGTATAGAGACGAAAGCTCAGTTAGTATCGGAAAACAAAGTTGTAAGTGCTGTGCTTCAAAAGTTTGATTTGTGATTATATTTTTACACATCGGCGCTTATAAATATTTACTCTACAGTACAATACAGCAGTCCGGTTAGCCTAGCTGGTAAGGTGCTAGTCTATCGTATGGGAGACTCTATTTCGAATCCCTCCCGTACCAAAACTTGGCGACTTTAGGTGTCAAGTTTACTTAGCTAGCACCTTTCAACGAAGGCTAGGTACTTGGTGGCGGTAAACATGTTATGACAATTCCCTAATGTGAATATAATGTCATCCACAGGCATGTCCCTTCTTCTTAGACGTGTTTGTGAAAAACTGTAAGGCCGCCATGGAGGTGACTTCCGTTGCCAGCGAAAAGACTGCACTTCAAAAAGTTGTTCTCGACTCCTTGATTACCAATTACGTCAAGAAAGACAATGTACGCGGAATGAAGGATTTGATCTTGTGCTTGTGCTAGTCTATCGTATGGGAGACTCTATTTCGAATCCCTCCCGTACCAAAACTTGGCGACTTTAGGTGTCAAGTTTACTTAGCTAGCACCTTTCAACGAAGGCTAGGTACTTGGTGGCGGTAAACATGTTATGACAATTCCCTAATGTGAATATAATGTCATCCACAGGCATGTCCCTTCTTCTTAGACGTGTTTGTGAAAAACTGTAAGGCCGCCATGGAGGTGACTTCCGTTGCCAGCGAAAAGACTGCACTTCAAAAAGTTGTTCTCGACTCCGTGATTACCAATTACGTCAAGAAAGACAATGTACGCGGAATGAAGGATTTGATCTTGTACAAATATCAAAATGAGACTCGTGTGACAATTGTTATCGAAAATCAGGTGAGAGTGCATGAATGATCCATAGTGATAATGGTTGCACGTTTGTGTTAGGTCTTCCTCGTCAAACCATCTGTGTGTAAAAAGGGTTATCCCTTTTGTGTAACTTCTAATCATTTCGTATAATTATCAATTTGAATAATAGAGTATTACATGTCTTTTATGTAAGATGGGTTTATCCTTAAATGAATAGCATTGTCTGTATTAAACTAATCTTCCTCCTCCTCCGTCTTCTCGTCCTCCTCCATCTTCTCCTCCACTGCCTCCTCCTCTTAGCCTCCTCTTCCTTCTCCTTCTCCACCTCCTCGTCCGTCTCCTCCTCCTCCTCTCCTCCTCCTCCTCCTCTCCTCCTCCTCCTCCTCCTCCTCTCCTCCTCCTTCTCCTTCGCCTTCTCCTCTACCTTCTCCATCTCTTGTTCCTCCTCCACTGTGTTCTCCTTCTTCTCCTTTTCCTCCTCCTCTTCCTCCTCTCCTTCTCCTCCTTCTCCTTTGCCTTCTCCTCTACCTCCTCCGTCTCTTCCACCTCATCCACTGTGTTCTCCTCCCTCTCCTCCTCCTCCTCCTTCTTGAAAACCGAATAGTTTGAAAGGCTCGCTTTAGGAAGCTGGAATCGTTTCTATCATAACAAAGATATCCTCTGGTTATTTTTAGTCTCGTAGTTCTGTTCTGTTGCGGGTGGACTGCAGTAAGAGTAAGAATTGTCTGAGCCACAGAGGTATACTGAACTACACAGTGGAGTTGGAACCAGGAGCGCTGGAGGTATGTTGTTTTCATTGTTACTCGAGTTTTCACTATGTACTTGTGATATTAGGATGATCCTGTTGTACTCGGCAGTTTATTGTGTTCCATATTACTAGAACTTTCTTCAAATCTTCTTTGGCTGTGCGCACACTACTAGTGTACAATTCCGTCGAATTTTGTGTTCGTAAAGGAAGCCATTTATGCTGCCTGACGTTCCGAGCAAGATCATGAAACGTTTCTTAAATGTTGCAATGGATACGCTAATGTTTCTTCATGTGAAAAAAACTCTTCAGTAACGTATTAAAATGGCGTATAACCAAATTCGTACATAAGAATATAACCAATCAGCTAAGAGTTTGTGTTTTCTGACCATCTAGATGTGGGAATCAAAATACAATACAATACATATACAAGTTCTCCCCTCAAGGCTTTTCAGAACCTGTCTACAAGTATATACAGTTGAGGTCAGAAAGTATAGAGGGTCTTAGAAGGTCCGCTGGAGCGGCTCACATGTTGAGGCGCAACTTGGCAGCCAATAAGAAGTACCCTAAATGGAAGAAACAGACCACAACACCGGGATCACCACCCTGCTCTTTGCGAGAAGTGTGTGGGTTCTTTTAAGTCCCTCAACAGAGTGATCAAGAGACTGGACCTACGGTTTAACGTCCTTATCCGAGAAGACGCGAAAGTCTAACCATTTGCAGATGTTAGAGCAAAGGAAGCACTTTCTCCTCAATTATTTTAAGACCCTGAGTTGTGGTCCGGCCGGGAATCGAATCCGAAACCTCCCGCACAGTAGACTGGCTCCTTACCAACTGAGCTTGACGGCTTCGCTATAGCTTCTTGTTGTTGTTGTTGATTGGTCTGTTCTCTCTGTGTGGTATCAAAACATTTTATTGACAAGATAGGTATACCCTAAGCAAAACAGGGAGATTTGTGGCCTCATAGGCCGTATATCTTTGAGAACTTGCATCCACAGAGCGCTTTCAAGAGAAAACCGGCCAATGGAACACTAAATTGGACACTGAGAGTTGGTAAAAAATGAACGCTTACGTTAATGTATAATTTATCTTAAGCACATTATGAGAGAGACAGACAATGTTTAAAATGTCACTAAAATTACAAGTGCAATTCTAAATCAAATACGTGTCTTTTACCTATTGGCTGCCAAGGTAAACTAGACACAGTCCAATGCTTTCTCGATGAAAATTCATAAAATACGCATGATAAGCAATACACATCATACAATACAATACAATACAATACAATACAATAATCTTTATTTTAACGAGGGTGACATTAATAACCGTAATTTCAGT
>JAOBRB020700097.1:0-17003 GCA_027575285.2 Zoanthus pulchellus | reverse complement strand
TTTTCAACAAAATGGTAAGTACTTTGAAGTGCGGAGGAATGGGATAATTCACTCATAGTCTAAAATTAGATTACTGGCAGTGAGGCGGCTTGTCTTCATTTTCGTCAATTTTGGGTATCTCTTAGTTATTTGCAAATAATTAGGTTTGAATTAAATGGAGAATGACTATGTTAACTCTTTATTTCATCAACGATGTACTAGCTACTCGTGGTAGAACGCAAAACTGTAATTACAGGAACAGAGAACAAAATTTTCAAGACAACTAATCTTTATTAAAATAACGAGATTCTTTCTTTGAAAACTGAAACTAGATTTACTCATTTAGTACAAAATACTTTCTACGAAGCTAAAACCGTAACACTTTTTCAAAAACTTACCTTCGATCAAAAGCGACTTTCGATTACTTTTGTAAACGCATCTGTGACTGTGTACGTACAGCGTTTTCAAGCGAAGAAGTAATTTTAAACTATGTCCATCTTTTATGGCACTTTTACAAACTCTGTTGTATAAGTCAAATCATAGTTGGTAACTAACTTTGGTCAAATATACATTGGCACACTGACATCGCGAATCGCCATAACCGAACGACAACAGCATATTGAGGAAGTCGTTTGACAGCTAGTTGACACATGAACTTTGCGATAAAACCGCTGTTTCTGTGAGCCGCGACCCTCGTAGCCGACTATATTTTTTGTTTTACTATACATTTCTTCAACAAAAAAATTCCCTCATAAATTAGTTTTCTCTGCAAAAAGTGCATAGTGCATAGTGTACTCGACTAATTTGAATAGTGCGAATTCTGCACTATACACTATAGGAAAGGATAGTGCATAGTGTATAGTGCATAGTGTACTCGACTCATTTGAATAGTGCAAATTCTGCACTATACACTATAGAGATGTTTACATTTTAAAAAAACTTTCGTATACCGCGGGAGAATTCTTCTTACGTCAAAACTACTAAGGTAAGATTTGAAAAATTGAATATACAGAAAATATTTGAGGATCACATTTTGTATTTTGCTTTTAATCTCCGAATTCCGTGTTTTGTTCATTTTATCGCGACGTGAAAATGAGTGCTTGTTAAAAACATGGCCAAAAACGAATTCGTATACCGAAGTCAACTTCATTTCATTTCTAAACTATAAATCCTAATATGCAAAAAACTGCATTTTGCTCAATACTAACTTAGACACATTTTATAAACCCCTTTCTTTGGAAGTATAAACGTAATGCAAGCGTTTTAAACACTATAGTGCATTGACGACTTGGCTATTTGTGACGCTGCAATTCGTCGAAAACTCCACTTTTAGAGCTATTTTATCGTACTTCCTGTTCAGCCACATCGCTAACATTTTGCATATAACAAATAAATATAAAAGTCTAGTTGCTTCTTAAAATTCAGAACTGTAGGCCGATTTGCGAGAAAATTAGAAGTACTTGAAATCACAAAAACCGGCCATTTTGAATTGACCACCAGTATCGTGCGGATGGCCACAAACGTGTCAAAATGCAACGCCCTAGTTCACTGATGTTTATATGCACTAGTAGTATGTTAAAGGGATTATAGGCCCATTTCCGAGCACGCACGTCAATTGGGTGTAACCGATCGTTAATTATAACGTACACGACATCGAGAATGCGTGCACGCGAGAACGTGAATTGAACATGAATTGGATTTTACTTGAAATTTAGCGAGTCTCCGTCAAGGCCCTGAAAAATTGAAATATCCCAAACGGCTAAGAGAGCATAAGTTTCTTGATATAGAAAAAGATGGATCATTCAGAATTGAAGCAAAAACCGAGGCCAGAGTTGTTAGCCCTCGCCAAAGAGAAACGTATCAAATATTGCTACGTAATGCGAAAAGCCCAACTCATAAAAGGTTTGGAACTAACGGAAAAATTCCCTAAGGGGTGGGAGGATCTGGATATAAACGAGTTTTATGAGTGGTTGGATAATCTCAAGGGCTTTCCAACGGCGCTTAAACTCGAATTTCAGGATTGGAGGGATTATGCCGAAGCTATAGCATACAAAGAAAAAAACCAAGTGGTAAAAAAATGTCCACATGGTAGAGTTAAGTGTATTTGTAGGGATTGTGGAGGCTCTAGATTCTGCCCCCATAACAAGCGTATAGACACCTGTGCTTTTTGTAAGCATAAAAGAATGCCGTATAAATGTAAAGACTGCGGCGGGAAAGGAATATGTCCCCACGGTTTACAAAAAGCGTTCTGTAAACCTTGTGGAGGGATGCAAATATGTATTCACGATAAGCAAAAGGCTAAGTGTAGAAACTGTCGTAGGTAGTACCTACCCATGTCTAGAGTCTTCATAACGCGAATCGCGTTATGAATTCTTCAAATCTTAACGCAGTAGTTTGAACGAGCACACACGATGATTTTAATATCTTCATGGAAAAGTGGAAAGATTAATTAGTGATTTGGAAATATTAGCAGAAATGGAATGTTCAATATGCTTGGAACCCATAGAGATCGAAGACAACGCTGATCTTGAGTGTGGTCATGACTTCCACATCAAATGTGTTAGGAATCTTCGCAACCCAAGATGTCCCTATTGTCGAGCTCCTTTGAATTGTGAGAGACTTAGTAGTCAAGAGCTACTTACGATAAGGGAAAGATATGAAAGGGATCAAAACATAACAGCATTTCCAGGTAACCCGGTTTGGGGTGAAGCGTTTGGGGGTGATGGCTCTGAAATAGAAGAAGAGGAGAATGAAGATGAGATTGAGGAGTATAATTATTTTTTAGGGACGTTTTTAATATCAGACCGCCGTATCGCGTCGAGATCTGAAGTAATGTTTATTTTTGAATTGATGCGAGAGAAAGTTGAAGTGCATGGCCTATTGAATGTGCTTAATGCACTGGTGTTCTACTTCGAAGAAGAAGAGGGTTCTCACACCGTTTTGAACTTTTTAATGAATGAAGTTTCTCGTTCAGGGGCACCCATTAGAACCCCCGAATTGAGAGAATTTCTTAGAGAAGTTTGCGGTGAAGATAGGGAGTTTTACGAAGAGAATTTTGGTGATTTTTCTGTTTACGGAGAAAATATGACCAGAGAGGAAGTTCTTGAAGAGTTAAGAGAACACGGATTCACACCTTGTGCTGGTTTAGAGGTAATTTTTAGGGCGTACGAACATTTTAATCAAGATAACAACTAGATCAACCGATGACTTACTTTCATAACTTAAATCGAGTTATGAAAATTCACTCAAGTACTACCCCTTTCTTCGGAATAGAAACCAAGCTGCCCCTGCAGCAACCAACATCAATACAATCAGATTGAGCTCATGCTTCGTCGTACCCAGAGATGGCTGCTCAACCACTCTCTCGTGTACAGGACTCTTTGGAAGGGGATGCCTACGAACAACCTCTGCATGAGGCAATATAACCTTACTCCTCCCTAGGTTATGTCTAACGCCAACGTGCTTGATCACCATGTTGATATCTGGGTTGACACCCAATTTCATTGTATGACTCGCACGTTTCAGTTCGTTGTTGTAACCAACAACGCTCTCCGTATTGATCACCATTCTGGACGGCATTAACCAAGTATTCGGTGATACAGCCAAATCTAACTTCACTTTCGCCTCTTCTACCGCTAGTTGGAACCGTTGGACGGATTTACTGATGTCGGTTTGTTTAATCGCATCTTCAAACAACACCAGGAATTCATCCCTGACTTCTTGAGCGCTTCCACTGTCCCCAACGATACTACTTCGAACATTCAGCTGTGCACCTAAAATACAGTACACAAACGCCTCGATGGATTGATTAATCCTTCCTAAGCCTGCAGCTGTAAGCCCGTGGGATGAATTACTTACGAAATGTTCGTATTGGTAACCTGATTCTATATTGTAAATGTACTGAATCAGATTCCCATCGGGAGCTCTTCCACCCTCGTCACTGAACTTGAAATGTCCTGGGTAAAGGTAAACAATCTTGCGGTACCCTCTCATCCAGATGTACACTAACCCCAACCCATGATTCCCACCATTCTTGAATCGGAAGTCAGTGTTAGGGCTGATACCAAATTCATCACATAACCTGTTGTAGGATGGTACGTCATATTTACCATCTTCCTTATCGAATACGGAGTCACCCGGGAAAGCTGTAGCACTCTGGATACCACCAAGTTGGAATAAGATGCGCCTCACTGTGAAGTACACGTGGAACCATAGAAAGGATCTAACTTGAGCCGGTAAAGATAGCTCACTGTCCGTCTGACCGATATCAACCGAACCTGGAAGCTTCTCTTCAAACAGCAATCTGGAGCTTATCCCACAGCCAGTTGTAGCGCACCACACCGCAAAGTTAAGCTGTTGAGGCCAGTAATGCATGTTAGGGGACCTTAACCACCGATGCGCCTCCGCGCCACTATGATGCGTAGCTTCAAATAATCGCTATCGAAGACATCTCTGAAGCTTATTTTGAAATGATCGGAAGGAGTTACAAATATCGTCTGGTTTGTGAGTTTATCCCCCAAATCGTAAGCTTGTCGCGTTACACTAAAGGGAATCGCCGGTGCGAAGAGTTTCGGTGCTGTGTTTAGTGTCAAAGCCAACGGGAAGCCTGAAGACATCCCAAGCTCCCTCTTCATTTCATCGGAGAAGTAGAGACTCGGCTTGATTTGGAGAGTGTAATCATCGAATACAGCAGTCAAGCCACCATCACTACCGTGGAACATAACGTTTGGCCTTCCCATGAAGGTCTGTTCCGTAAACTTCGAGAGATTCGCCTTTGGGAATCTCAACTTGAACTTCTCAAGTAAGTTCATCTTATTATCAGTTGCTGATAATAAGATTATCTTTTTAAATCACCATCGATCCTTCCTGGAAGATGCATTGAAGTTCCACCCTTGGGGTCCTCGTTCAAACGATAAGATCACCGTGCAGATGCGGTTAGTTCCTTTAGGATTTCTGCTCGAACATCCTTTCGCATTTGAGACAAATCCATCCTTTTTTCAGTTTCCTTTCGATGTTTTCGTCGTATGGATTGCTTCAGATTTTCGAATTTCTGAACCTCTCCCAAAACTAGAGAAAACTCTTGATCACTATTTTCGTTATCCTTCATCGCCTTTGATACCAAGTCACGGATAGTGTTTGCTTTCGCTTTAGCAAGGGAAACGGTCTGCTCGTGTTTACTCACTTTATTTGAGAGTCGTTTTGATGCAAAGGCGCATCCCACCGATACCGCCCCACAGAGTCCTCCTAATGCTCCTAAAGGAATACCAACCACCGCACCGAAACCAGTAAGTGATGTTCCCAACCCACTACCGGACAGAATAACCGACAGAACCCCAGAACCGACACTCGTTTTGGTGAATATTCCTCTCACCCTGTTGTATTTCTTCCTGACATTTTCGTAATGCTTCAGCTCATTCACGATCTCCCTCAACGCATCACACGATTTCTGAAGCCTGAAAGTAGAAGGGTTTACACCAGAACCACTTTCAGGCAACTGCGGGTAAATGTCACTGTATCCAGCCATTATATGAACTAGAACGAAAGCTTTAACTGAATTTGGATAGGTTCGTCAATCAACCTAAGTGCACTCCCATCTTCATCGTAAATCGCCACTGTGAAGTGGTTAACTGGATGCTTAGCCAGAGAGACTTTCAAACGGGGGTATCGTTGAGATGGGACGACAGCCAACAAGTCAGAAGGTCTAAGCTTGATAGCTTCCTTCTCCACAACCTCATTTTTGTACGAGGAATGTTCTTCGACTAAGTCGCAGTAAACCTTGATTGTCTTTTTGGGTATGTGTTTCATGGGATAATTCTTACCTGGGTCTATTTGTTCAGAAACACCAAGCGAATCTGCCAACCCTCTCGTAAGTCGGAGAGGTACAGTATTATTCGAACGTAGATAATTTCCCTGGGCAGTCATTACAATGACAAGCTTGGAGCTTTCGGAACCTTTTTGTAGCGCTTTCTGGAGTGCTGCAAGTGAATAAGACCCCGGTCCAATGGTTGTCAATGCAGCACCATTTTGTCCATTCTGAACATTTACCTCATACACACTCTGCGTTGTACCTAAGGTAATCCACTCACTCGGCGTGTGGCAATCTAGGAGTTTAATGAAACTTACAGGACTCGTGAACGGGGGCTCCAGATAAACCCTCGTTTCGGGAGTCATCATCGTGATTGAAGTGATTGAATAGACCGCCATTGCTTTTTAAAGTTACCTTCTCTTGTTTTTAAACTGTTCTACCACGAAGAGTACAACAGCCATGATGAGCAGCCAAGCGTTCTTCCCTAAAAAGCTGATGACCTGCCCTGCCGTTTTGAAGATGAAGCTGGCGATGGCACCAGCCATCCCAGGTAAAATCTCTCCAATCTTCTTTCCTAGCCCCTTCAAAGCGTTTCCAACACCCCTAGCAACTGTACCCAACCCTTTCGCGAGATTGGATACAATGGTGCCAATGACAACCCCTACAGCAGTCACTACTGCAACAACTGTAAAGCCGTGCTCCTTGAAAATAGCCTTGATCCTGTCTCGCAAGGTCATTCTCTGGACTATCCTATCTCTCTCATTTTCGATACGCTGAGTACCTTCATCATGTTCTTGTATTTGACGTTCAATTCTTTCCCTTGAGCTTGGACCTGCTTCTTCTAGCTCCGCTACTAATTCCTTTCTCTTTTCCGCCCTTCTGGATAGTTCCTCGGCCATCTCTTTGGCTACTTCATCAGCTGGAGGTCCAAGAAGTTCTTTTAGTGTCTTGTTCAGTTGAGGGTTTAATTCACCATCAACGTTCTCTAAATCTCTCCAAACAGCTATCTTACTACTCAGCTTTACCTGGACTTTTTCTGTTTCTTTATTAATCCTGGCAAGGATTTTTTGACCTAGTAACTTTACTTTAGGGCGTTTTGCTCTAACTATTTCATCGGCCTTATCTAGTTCACCCTCCATATTCGATAGTAATCTACTTGACTCAGATGTATTTTCAATAAAGCGGGTTTCAGCTTCTTGGGGGTGAGTAGACGTTTTGTGTATAACATCTTCGTGTGGTTCAATCCTAGTTGAAGACAACCGTTGCAGTTCAATGTTCTCTGCATCATCCTCATCAGGATTGACTTCATTATCGAAAGCAAGTGACGGATCTTCTCCTCCTTCAGCCATGATTCGATATTTGTAACAAATAACGAATCCTTTTAACATGATAGCCTCCCTACAGGAACCGACTCGCAACGTACCCCAACACTAACATCCCTCCACCGACGTACGCCATCTCCCCCATCCTTTGATTACTACTCGGCGTGTAGTAATCGGTGAACTTCGGCTCCTTTCCAAGGTGGTAATTGTCGTGGTGAGTTTGGGCGTATAATTTGAACGCCTCATCCGTATCTTCCAGATCGTGGGCAGCTTTACCTTTAGCAACCTGCTGCTGTGAATACCAGTCGAGAAACTTCTGTCTCCTCTCGTGGTACGCTTCGTAATCTCTCTGGTACTTTTCGAGGGCTTCATCGTGCCTTTTTCGCTCGGCGTCGGAGTGCGATCCACTGAGATACTTCGCGAGATATGACCCTCCAACGAACGTTGTGGCGTTCAAAACGGCACCGCCGACCATCATTGCTATTGTAGCCATCGATGTTTGATTATTATGATTCATATCTCTCTAAGCTGGCTACATCCCCTTCGGTAATATCTTCTCCTTCTCCAGGTAATCTTTCAGAGCTGTAGCCCCTGCCAGAACTGCTACCCATTTCGCGTAGTTTGTCACGCTCGATGATGGGTCACTACGAAAAGACTCCTTCATTGCCTTTTTCCCAAGGTAACCAACTCCTGCACTCAATCCAATTATGACTGCAGAATCGGTGATCGTTTTCACGAGATTACTCTCCTTAGACATGATTCCTTATTATTTGATCATAAGTAATCTTTTAAGTTCTTTTCAAGACATCCCTATCTTCGGGGCGTCCTGATGAGTGCTCTGAGTAGGTATCGGAACTGGGATTTTTGATGGAGCCGGTTCGCGAGAAATTACAGTCGTAACGGGCTGTAAATCAAAATGATCTTCTCTACTCCTCGTGTACCTCATGTACAAATCAACCGCTGCAATTCCTACCCCAATCATGGATATTACAGTTGAGAAAGACATCTCTGGAATCCATCCCTTGGATGATGCCTCCTCCGTACCCTCAAGAGATTCTGAAGCTTCCTCCGCTTCAAGCTTCATTTCCGCTTCACGCTTCATTTCCCTTTCATAAGCCTCCTTGTGTTTCCTGTTGTACTCTGCAAGCTTCTTACCTGCAGCAACCTTTTTGGGATCTTTCTCCCTGGGAGCCTTGGTAGGGCTAGGCTCCTTCGTAATTTGTTCAACATCAGACATGATTACTTGTTTTGTTAAGAAGCAAGTAATACTCTTAAGACGGTTCCCAAAGAACTAGTCAAGGGGAATCTCTAGAAACTCTTCCTCCTCCTCCTCTTCAGCGACTACCTTATTCGATGGAAGCATACGCCTGCTGCTTAATCTTGATGTATCAAGAGACGGAGTGAAGTTCATCTCTGCAAGACGAAGTCTCAATGATGCACCGTAACTAGACAGCCCGTGCGAGCCCCAAAAGATACCATCCCAATGTACCACTGGGTGTCCATCTCCTCTTGTGGAGATGTACTTGTAAGGTGACTGGAGCTTATCACTAGGACCATAGATCTTGGTGAAACACTTCAAACTCTTCCCCTTACCTTGGGTGGCGAGCTTGATGTACATTTTCATTGGTTTTGAAGTGTCTTTGAACTTCTTTCCAACCTTGTCGATGGCGTTGGGGTGGTCATACAGCGGTTTCACAGCGTAAGACCAATCTTCATCAGCCTTGGCAGTTCCATAAGCGCTGTAAGTTGGAGCTGGGACTTTGCGGTTGGCTTTACCCTTCACACTACAGAAACGTTTCATTGCTTTACATGTAACCTCCCACATTTCATCTAGGGCAACCTTCGTAGCCATTTCAGCTTCCGTAGGTTCGTCTACCGTAGAAAGAGAAGTTAGAGGGTAAGCAATCTGAAACCCTTCAATGGTGTCAGAGTTTTGCCTTTCCTTGCTCGTCCCGAAGGGATAGGTGGCGGAAACACCCCAGAAGTTCTGTGGGGCCAGTTCTATATAGATAGACTGCTTCTCACCATTTGGACCTGGTAGGTACACTTCTGAGGTGGTCCACTCGAAGGTGTTCTCCCCCTTGGTGTATGAGTGAGTTACTGGCTCTTCAACCACAACTGCATCCCAGTCAAAGAATTCGTCTTTCAGTTGTACAAAGACTTCAGTAGTTTCCATTTGTGATTTGCTCATTGTATTGCTCATGTTTGTTTTGCTTTCTTGTTCTTGTATATCAAGATGTGGAACTTTTAAGCCACTTTTTAGTTTTCCTTATTAGAATAAGTAAGGAAACGTTGATTTCAGTCAGAGAGTTCCCTGGAGAAACATTTTGGCCAGGATGTTCCCCCAGGGAACTCAAGTCATGGTGAGCACGGATTCCAAAGAACAGAGGGTGGCCCACACTCCAGCCTCCCAACTGGCGAGGCATCGTTCAAACGAACTGTGGGTTCTTATCCCTATCATGCTCTGTCGTTTTTGTACTAACGATAGTTCCCGGAGAACATTTGGCCAGGATGTTCTCAAGAACTGAAGTCAGTACATGTTGCCAGTCAAGTCTGTGTCAATAGGTACCGTGCACACTTCTTAAATGAGCCGTATCAGGTGCCCCAGAACTATATGAACTGTACCTTTTCGTTTTTGTCCCAGTGAGCTTCGAGAGAACGATCCCTTTGGAAATTACATCTGAAAATACTCCCCAGAACGCTTGGCCAAGGCGTTCTCGAAAATATCTTAAGATCTAACTTCCAAGTGACCGTCTCAGTTCACACACTGAGACACCCTTTTTCTGGATTTTCCAATTCAACTTTCCATTTTTGCGATGAAGTTTTTCGTTACTTTGTCATGAAGAGGTCTCTAAGGTGCGGCGCTCAAAGGCGTCTCAAGATGGCTCTTAATGGTACTAAGAACTCTGCTCAGGATCGCTTAGGTCTACTTGAGAAGGCTCTTGTGTTGTACTGGGATTCTCCTTTGGGTCTCCTAGTTTGATATGCTTCGCAACCTGGAAGAGACCGCTAGCAAGTGCCACGAACCTACCACCACGTAACACTAGAAGTCCAACGAAGTTTGCTAGCTCCCTCCTGACCAATTCATCACCCTGCAAGTCTTTACTGAGGGCATCAGAATCGTCTATTGGGAGTGCATATGCAATAACTTTCGACGACGCTTGAAGTGCAGAATCTACCAAACCGCCAGTCACTTGTTTACCCATGACGACTTGGTAACGGGTGAAGTACTTCTCAACTTCCTTCGGAGATAGTTTAGCTACATCCCCCAAAGTCATCTCAACTCCTAAGAACTCCTTCGTGGTACCGAGAGATGCGAGAATAGCTAACGATTCACGTTTAGCTTCATCTTCAGCTCTGGTTGTTGGTGATGGTGTGTCTGGTGTATCCTCACCCTTCGGGTCTTCCTTCAGATAATCAGCAATGTCTGCCATACTTTTTCAAAAACGCTGCAGTACTCTCTAACTAGATTTTCCAACGGAGAACGAAAAGAGAGATACAACTTATAGTAAGATAGCCTAGAATGGCTAACGATTCTCGTCTAGCTTTGATGTATCCATCTTCATATCCATCTTCATATCCCTCTTCATAACCATCTTCATCGTCAAATTCAGATTCAGATCCTTCTTCATCTTCGTGGGATGTATCCTCGCCCTTCTCCCGTTCCTCCAAATAATCAGCAATGCTTGACATAACTTCATTCATTTCAAATAACCGCAGGTACCTCTAAGTGGATTTGGAAGGGATGGCGTAAAGAGAAACACAACCTAGAGTACTTCTCCCTTTTGAGTAGTTCCACAAACTTCTTTCGAGTCTCTGCGTCCAAATCTCCGCCGAAATCCTCGAAGAGCATTTTTGTCCCAACTTGCGATGGGTTATGGAATGAAACGACGCAGGCTACATTATCTCTGAACGGTTTCGCTATGGATGTTAACTGCTGGGTGAGTACCCAAACCGATATTCCGTGATGTCTTCCTGAGAAAGCTAGATCGATAAACTTATTGGAGCGTTTCTTCAGTTCCTTCGATACGGCACAATCATCCAAAATGAGTAAGGTATTGGTACCTGAGAATAACGTCACACAATCGATCAACAACTCGTTAATCTCATCAGCGTTACTCGAATCTGGCGATAACACCAAGAATCGTTTATCTCCTTTAGCAAATCCATTGTACGTCTTATTCTTCACATAAGTTGGACAGACAAGTACAATGTATTCGAAAACCTTTCTGAAGGGACCTCGTAACTGGTCAGTAAGGTACCTCGTCTTGCCGCAGTTTGTCGGGCCCGTTATTATACAATGAAAGGGGATTTTGTCTCGTAACTCCTGCATTTACTCTTTATGTATCAGAAAGAGTATTTTTTTAAAGCTTCATTCATTTTACGATGCTGCGTAAGTTTGAATTGACAATCTCCATACATGCATCAGCTACCACAAAGATGTGGCCCGTGATGTTTCCAGATCCTCCAATCTTCCTTTTGATTTCCATCTTGATTCCATCTTGTGTGCTGTCCAACGCTAAACCAGATCCGTGAATTCCACCTCCGTTTGAGCTTTCGGGGTAAGTCCTCAAATCTACCCATAAGGCGAATTTGTTACCTGCATAGAATTCCTTCTCCGTGACACTCTCGTTGCCGAAGCGTTTCTTCGCCGATTCCCAGAAGTCTGTCGGGACCATTCCTTTGGAGAATAGTCTGTTTGGAACTCCGTGAATGTTGAAGCTGATTGAGGTGATGTCTGGATTCACGAACTTTTCAGAGTCTCTCGTTCCCGCTGTGTAAGCTTCTGTGAATAAACACAATACCCCAGTCATAGATTTCCTCGGTACATTGATGTGCTTGTTTATGATGCTGTCGGTAGCTTTGTTGATGATGAAGGTTTCGTGATGGTTAACGTTCTCAAAGTAGAATCCCTTTCCAACCCGATAGGTTGAGAGTGCCTGACTGGCTAAGTAATCGCTTTTGATGGAACAATATTCCATCTCAAGGTTGGTGATCGAGTAACTTGGGGGTTTTACCACATCAGGGTAAACAACGATTTCACTGACTGGTGCGAGGGTAAGCTCGAAGTTCAGATGATGAGGTAACCCCTTTGGATATAAAACTCCATGGTCGTGTAGAATGGGATGATCTAGTGGAATGCAGTACTTGGTGCCGTGAACTTTAGAAAGGGCGACTTCCTTGGCATCTGACGTTACCTTATCACCGGCATTCGTCCTGATCTTCCTCATGTTTTCGGATGAGATTCCCTGGCGCAGTCTATCGTCGCGCTCTTCAGATGATAAGTACAGGTCGTGGTACGTTTGAAATAAGTCGTGTCTTTCAGTGTCCTGAAGCGTCTCTCCGCCGAAAAGGACCTTATAATTTGCCACTAGATTTCGACCGACGTTATTGACTACGGTGTTGTTAGCGTGACCCGCGACAGTCAGGTTGAATACAAGATAGACACTCCCTGGAACGATCACCATACCGTCTGAAAGTTTAGGGATATTGATGTAAAGCGTTTCCCCAGGTCGTTGGGAGGATGGATTTAGTGTAATTCTATTAACTGTAGCCTCCGCTTTCAACCCGAAAGGTTCTCGCGATTCCCTGTTAGGGTTGATTCGTTCCGATATTGCGTGCGCCATAATCAATTAAGGATAGCTGCCTTTATGTTTAAATCAGTTATGTTATCGAAAATATACTATAGCGTCGAGGGTTACTGGAAAGGTTATTCTGCCATTACGAAATTAGCGAAGAAGGCTAATGTTAGTAAAGGTGAAGCTAAGGATTGGCTGGAAAAGCAAGCTCTGTGGCAAATCTACCTTCCACCGCCTGAGTACATCCCCAGACCTCATTGGACTGTGGATAAACCCAATGAAATTCACCAGGCCGATTTGTTGTTCCTGCCTCGCGATAAGGTAGGTAAGAAAATATACAGCTACGCCTTGGTTGTTGTTGATGTTGCTTCTCGATACAAAGATGCTGAACCTCTAAACTCTAAAAAGAGCGATGAGGTTGCTAGAGGCTTCAGAAAAATATACTCTAGAAAACTCAGTTGGCCAAAGAAACTGATGGTTGATCCCGGTAAAGAATTCTTTGGAGCGGTGGCACTATTGATGAAAAGTAAGGATGTTACCATCCAGCGAGGTGAACCTGGGAATCATCGTGCACAGGCTTTCGTTGAACGAGCAAATAGAACACTGGCGGAGAAGTTGTTTAGCCATCAATACGCGCAGGAGATTCTTATGAATCCTCAGGATCCTCGCTTTCGCTCTAGAGTTTGGGTCAAGCGTTTGTCTGGTGTTTTAAAATCATTGAATTCTGAGCCGATTCGCATCACGGGGAAAGAGCCTGTGAAGGCTATTGAATTGGATGAAGTTGATATTAAGTCTAGAAAATATAAGCGAACTGTTGGTCTTGACGAAGTCAGGCTTCCTCTTGGGGTGAGAGTTCGATATTTACTGGCGCCCGGTGAAGACGAAGGTGGTGAACGCAGACGAGCGACGGATCCGATATGGTCGTTGAAGGTTTACGACATATCGCACGCTACAGTTTCACACGATCAGCCTGTGATGTATTTCCTTGAGGATGGCCCGAGGAAATCGTTTGTTCGCGAAGAGCTTCAGGTTGTACCCGACGATACGGAGCCTCCACCTACTCTTGTTTTGAAATGATTGGATTTTTTCTGATTGTTACATTTTAAACAGGACAGAACGCAGTTGGATTTGATGAGTCCAATGGTATTATCCAACCTCTCGATCGTTGCCAGATCATCTTGGTAATCAAGATATTGAAGCTTCACTCTGCAATCTTCATAGAAACAGTTTGGGTAATCTTCGATCAAACCCTTCAAGAAACATTTATCGATAAATCTATCTGCATCATATCTGTCGTACTTTCTGTCGCTTTTTCTGCAATCAGAGACCCAATTTCTTATTGTCACTTTGGTTGGATCCAAACAAATTTTGCAATTTCGTTTGTCAGCACAATGTAGACACGTTCTCGAGCCTTTACATTCACGACAATACTCCTTTTGTTTTTTATGCGAGCATTTATTTCTGATTCTCGCCTTTCTAGCAAAATCCCTACATTTGATGCACGTCTTCAACTCACGGCCGTCCTTTAGGAAATCTTTGGGATACCGATAACTCTTGCAGCTTCTACACTTCTTGTCTCGTGCTTCATCCATGTTCTACTATACTAATTCTTATTCTTTAAGTATTTTTTGAAACAGGTCAGTATAGCGGTTCTGTGTGTATTCCATCTTCGGCCACGATGCGTTTATCGTAGTAGGCGCTCAAACCGAGCTTATTCTGCTGGTAAGTTACGATGTGGTTATTGTGGACTCTGAATCCGATATTTTCAGCCTCATCTTTCTTCCCATTCAGAGCTTCGTAGTACCTATCCCATGACATATCATTCTGTCGTTTTGAAACGCCCTTGCAACTAAACTTCGTTTTCTTTGCTGCATCTTCGGCGTAATAGCACTTCGGGGTTAAAGCAATCATTCGCGTCCCTGTAAATTCACACTTAAAAAGTCCAGGGGTTCTGTCATGATACTTCGAGATCGAAAGGAACTCAGCTTTACCTGTTCGAAGATATTCCTTCTTGAGTTCAGGTTTGATGATGTTGTTCAGGTTCTCATCCGACACAGCCATGTACAACGAATCGGTGTCCATCTGAATTAGTTCGAAATCGCGTCTGTCAACGTATTTGTCCAGGAAGTCGTAGTAGAACTCTAACATTCGTAGTTTCGCTAGTTGGTAAACTGCGATACCACATTGATAGGGACGTTTGATCTCCACCTGCCTCTTCCGTTCCTTCAATTCGTACGTGCCGTTGATGACTTCCAGATCTTCAAAGAATGGGCTTCTGAAGGATTTGTCAACCGTCGCCTCATCCTCAGTGTATCTCGTTTTCTTGTGCTGCTCAACATTCTCTATCATCTTACCGTAGAACGAGTTACCCTTCAGCTTGTAAGTGTCTCCGAGCTGCTTCAAGGCTGGGTTAGAATCCCCATCTCTTCTGGCTGAACTTACTTCCTCTGGAAACCATTCGAAAGGTCGACCGGCTGTATATTCCAACGTCTTATGTACGGCAGTCACCACCAATCCGTGCTTGAGATACCACTTCAATACTGGTGTGTACACCAAAATCTTCTCCGCCTTAGTTACTCCGAGAAGTTTCTTCGTACCCTTCAGTTGCGTCCTACCCGTAGCCATTTGATATTTCTTCATATGTTCAGGGATGAGTTCGTCAGGGATATCGGCTACAACGAATAACGGGGAGAACTCACTGAATTTCTTTTTGAGATACTCCGGTACATGGATGTCTACTTGGGCGAAACCGAAGAATCGATCGGTGATAACTTTTAGACAAAGACTTCGCACAACCTTCGAGTTCTTGGGATCTTCAATCTCGGTGTACTGCTCCTTACCGCAGGGCATTTGTTGACCGGAGCAGTATAAATAGAGACTGTTTGCATCAAATCCAACAACAGCCTTACACGTTTTTGGATTTGAATACTTATGAGGACGGATTTTCGATTTGTCCTTCTCGGCATAACGAGTAAACACAATACTCGGTCCTCCAACCATCCCCGTTTTCAACAGTTCATAAGCCTTATTTTTGGGGCATAAAGTGCACTCCTTCCTCGTTTTGGTGCAGTCTTTGCACGGGGTTTTGTTACACGTCTCTGAACATTTGTGAGTGCAAGGCTGGCCTGGAGCGTAGAGGTCTGGGTCTCCCTTCTTCTTCAACTTCAGCGCTTTGTTCAAGACGTAATTCATTGAAATCCCTGGGATGGAGACTGCGTCCTTAAGCATATCAACGCCATCTGGGTAGTATTGCCCCCTGGTCTTTTCCACAGCCTCTATGAACGGAACAACGTCGGCCAAATTATACTCTCGAAGCCAATCTAACATGGTGACACAACCTCTCTTTTCGAATTCTATCTTAAAGGCATTGTATTCTTCGGGAATCACTGTGCTTTTATGGTGCAGGGTGGAATAAAAGGCTTCATACTCCACAGGTCCGACGTGGGAAAGCTTCTCATAACTATTCATCCACTCATAAGGGAAGACTAGTTTCTCTACTTCGCAGTTGTTCGCTTTGCACCACTTGTCGTACGATAATCCTGGGGCTAGGTAGGACATCACATCCAGGAATTTGAAATGGGTTGTGGTGAGAAACATGTAGTTGCTCTCTTTCTTCGCAACAAAAATCTCACCAGCTTGCTCCGTCATGTGCTTGACAAAGTACTCCTTGATCATGTTCATGTCGTACTTACCCGAATTGAAACCTAGAACTGGAACTTGTTCGCACCACATTTTATATTGAGAAAGTACATTCTGCGGAATCGAATCGGAATCAGGGAGATGGCACTCTTTTGCAACCTGTTCGACGATAGCTTCGCGGCGTTGTTGTAAATCGCTAATGAAGTCCTTGATGAGCTCTTCGGGGGATTCATTTACGAGAAAGGAAGGTCTTTTTGTTAGGTTATCATTGATAGCCACACTAACCGGAATATGCTCGTTATTGAACGTTAGATCGTTCGTCATCTTCCTGGAAAGTTTCTGGAGCAACGCCTCGAAATCATATACGATGAAATATGGGTACGGGGTAAACGTCTTTGCCATGGATTTGTTACACGGTTCGGCGTATGGTACTTCGCACTCCCAAACCGATTCGACTTTGTAGCCAAAGCTTTTTATCCGATCTTCCATGTCAAGAGTGTTGTAGAATCTCTCTTCGTCGTCGCTCGAACAGGGACAGCCGTGCCATTTGCACCCATAGAATTGAAAGACAGTCTTAGACTTTGGTTCGTACCCGTCAACCAAAACTTAAAATTAGACGAGAGGTACTTACCTTGAAGGATAATTATAGTTCTCTGAAGATATGCGGAGCATTATGGG